>JAHDVE020008179.1:0-41924 GCA_022606495.2 Halesus radiatus
CTGCGATTCCAGTATCTGAGTTCCAGCACTGTCATAAATTAGCGTAGAAGTGGAAAAATCGTCTTCAACTTTGTGTGGCTTTCCAAGGAAACTACTTTTAAAGAGACACTGTGGAAATGTAATTAAAAATTAGAATTTTTTTTTAAATCAGTATTATTACATTATTTACATAACTCGAATATTTCCAGACAATTTCATCATTTCCGAAACGCACGGCCCGCACCCGTGGTACCTGTTCTAATTGCGCCTTCCTAACGCCGGCTCTGTAAATGTCTCCTTTGCTTGCCTGAACCTCGCGACCGGATATTACAGACAGGATATCCGATAAACACGTGGGATGGTAAATATAGGGGTTGAAAAAACTACCCACAAATACACAATACTTTTGCCACCGAGCTCGGGGGCAGATAATGCCACGAATATGATCAACCTTCAAAATACATTTATTTTCCAAAAGGTTTGTGCTTTTCTCTTCGTTGCGTGATACCACTGATGAATCACAAATGCCTGAAGAAGTATTTTTTTTTGTTTTGTAAGGGAATTTTTTTTAGTCTTGATACGTTATTAATTCACTATGAACATGTCAGTTTATCTGTGAAATCTCCTTTACGGAAAACAGACGGCGCCCGGCGTTTTACGAGTATATTCGAGTCGCGCAAGAAGGTAATTCAAGGTCGTATTCAATGCCAACTTTCGAATTGTATACCGAATGTAGTCGTTTTCTGTCGTGCATTAGAATTTTTATTGTTCATTTAAACTCAATTAAATCCATACGAGTATAAATAAAAAGATTTTATTTTTGAACTTCGTGTTCTGTAGCGAAATGTTATTATCGACTGTGCTGTACGGTAACATTTATACAGTACTAGTAACGGAATTTTATTTCCTTTTATGTAACCGAATTTATGTTAATAAAAGTTATTAGGTATGCAAAATATTTTCCTTTTTTGGAAACTTTTCTAGAAAGTTTATCTATGAAGTGTAGAACAGTTGCTTTCTGTCATGCTTATATATATATATTTTTTTTTAATCTAAATAAATCCACATAAGTTCTTTTTTTTTAAATCGTGTTATCTAACAAAAGCATCGCCTACAACGGATAAGTGTCATAACTAAAAATTGACCATCAAAACCTTATTTTTTTAAAACACACAAAAATTAATATATTAGTTTAATATTTTGAAATCTGGTTTGTAATCGGTTAACCACCATTATTAGAAGGCTTTTACGAGAGGGAAAGAATGAAGGTAGTCGTGTTATTTTCAACCCTCACAGCGAGCTATTTCACAGTTTCAGGCATTTCGCATCACGTTTTATGACATTTTTAAATTGCATAAGGCATTTCCACAGTTTTTCGCGTCATTTCCTAAATACCCCGCTTTACAGTAGAAGCCGAGATCTTCTCTCTTATCTCCCGCACCACCGCAAACCGAATTAAAATACTAAAATCCAATTACGGAACGTTGTTGGGGTTCCACAGGGACCGGCGGCGGGTCTCCGACTGTTTACACAGGACGAATAAATTAATTCATTAGACCCGGCCGCATATTTAGAACAGACGTGGTCACTTATTTATAACAACAATTTCTGAGGAAAGTTTTAAGCAAATTCCAAATAACACTGTTCTTCCTTTCTTTAGTAATAATATTATTTACGTATTATATTTAAAAGATTACAGTTTAAGAATTTGGTTCAGTGGAAATCTTATATATTTTCCTAACCACCCATATAGAATTTACAGATAAATCAATTGTATTATTGTTTGTATTTCAAATAAAGAATGTGGCCCTTAACGCTATTTTGAGTGATGACACTTAAGGTTGAATTAAACGTAATACGTGCTCACAGATGGCGCTAATTTAATTATTTTAGAAGAATATAAAGAAAAACATTAGCCACATCCCAGAAAAAAATACAGTTTAAGACATTAAAAAAATGATTAAAGCGCAAACTCTCCTACTTACGAACCACTTTTCCGATATTGTCGTATTGTTCGTTGTGGTAAATGAAGTTTTTTAGAATATGATGGTAAAAGATGTTAATAATTATGTCTGAGATTTACAGAATAGAATAAAACACGCATTTTGGTGATGGTTTTTTTTACGTAAATCGAAACATGCGGCCGACGTTAAGCGGAAATCTCAACCTTGTTGCCACCTGCATAAGGAGCGCATGATTTCGTTGGAATTTAAGCCGGTGGATCGCCTTAAATGCTAAAAGTGTTACATTTTTATCGTATTTAAATTTGCGCCATCTGAGATCGCGTATCACCTTTAGTTTAACCTTAATATAAATTCAGTATTTCACAGCACATGTTCTGTGATATTGTATCAATGAAACAAAATGAAGGATACTGTGGGTATGAACATAATTTTTTGTAAAAATTTAGAATTTAATTATTAGTCTAATTTATTACAGTATTTTTGGGGCGCACACGGAAGGGTGTGGGGGGGGCATGTCGAAATAGATTCACCCTCTATTGATTTTCGTTGAAAGCTTTTAAAGTAGTTATTTTAAAACCGTTGAATTTACTCTATCGAATTGTCTTTTTTCATGCTGAAACAATGTCCCCGTGCATAACTCGATCACCCATCGATGTTAAAATTCATGGAGTTGCATAAAATCTTTGTTAATTTGCGGGGCAGCACTTTTTATCAACCAGGCCATTACCGAACGTCAGGGGTGGGAAGCCTCCGGTCCGAGCGTCTCCAGTTCGGCTCGCCGCTGCTACTGTTGCTGTTAGAAGTAACTATATTTATTGTCTACATTATGGCAGCCTTACAACGTATGATTTCGAAACCAAAATGAAGAGTTAAATGTTATTTTTCGTTCAATCTTCATCCGCGCTCTTTTTTATTGTTAAAATATGGTAAAAGGTCGGTAAAATACGGGGAAGTACGGATTACTTTAAATTATGTTGGTTGGTTATTGGGTAATTAATTTATTATTTTTATAAATAATTGGACAAAATTTTACAAGCATTTACAAGAATCTCCAAAGATGCACAAACATTCACAAATACCCTCAAATATCTGTAGAGTATTATTATGTAGTCAAATATGTTTTCTTAAATAAAAGTAAAATTGCTTGTGGTTTTATTATTGACAAAATTAGTAAGAAATATTTTGTGTACACCACTATTTAATATAAAAATATCAACATGTTTCGGAAGCGAAGGTTCCCTCATCAGGATACACAGTATACTAAGAAATTATGACAAGTATAGAAAAATAATAATGTAAGAATAGACAAATTACAAACACAAACAAAAATTTACAATAAGTGATGAGAGTAGGTAAGTGATAAATTAAAAATAGTAATATAATTGAAAAATAATTTTTTTTTAAATATTAGAAAAAACTATATAGTAATTTTGTATTAGTAATTTAAAAAAAAAAAAATTATTATACTGTCTATTCTGATGAGGGAAGCTTCGCTCCCGATACATGTTAATATACATATATACAACAGTGGTGTACGCAAAATATTTCCAATTAATTTTACGGTCAAATATATACTTACAAACTGAAAACAACTTTGTCCGGTTAGACAATAGTTAATAGCAGTTAGATAAATATTTCGCCCCCTAGCTACCCGGCTAGTATCCCGGCTTAGAAAATACTCAATTAAATGTATGACCAAATAAAGTAGGCTAATTGTGAAGTATATTTTACATGTACACGTACAGGGCAATTTACTAGTACCCATGTCGGGCCTAGAAAGATACACAAATATCGAACTGGTCCTTCTTGACAGCAAAAAGGTTCCCCACCCCTGCCATACGTAACATCACGTTCAGCAAATAACAAATAAATTCATCCGTCTGTTAGGTTTTTTTTTACAGGAAAGAAAGATTTTAAAATAACGAACGGGGACATGATTTAATTTGTCAAAACAACAACGCTTCTGAAGTTTTCTGGTAGAAGCCACAGCACCACAAGTAGATATTCAATAAAACTCGCCCGCAAACACTTATTCCGTCAAGTCTCAATTTTCATTCTTCAAACCACATTAAAATCCTCCAACGGTGAATTAGAAATACAAGGTTGGTCTTCGACGGACAGAAAACGACAACGATATTTCCAGTTGCTGGGCACAATCCATTTAAAAATTCGTATTCGCTCGATAACGTAAGGTAGGCTATAAGTAGTTTTTCGTGTTCGGGTATGAAATGCGAATTGAACATTGAAAATGAACTGTTTCGATAGCTCTGAAAGAATCCCGAATTCTGGACTGGCGGCGAAGTTAATCTGGAGAACCAGATGAGAAAAAAAGAGGTGAAGGAAGGACTGAAAGAAACATTGAAGGATGCCACGGAAATTGAATAGGCCTACCTTGCTTCGTGGATATCCTCTTAGCACTTAATTCACCTCACTGAAAACTTCACTAATCCAGAATTGGCCAGCTGCTACGAATCGCGGCGGTGAACACCCTTGTCATCCCGCGACGAGTCTTAGATCGAACTGAAGCTGGCAATATCTCCTTCCAGTGACAATAAGAATCGGATCGGGTAGGGAGGGGTGGGTAGTCAACTATGTGAAAATTATACATTAAAGATGCCAAAACATGAACGAATAAATGTAGGAATTCCATTAAATGGGCATTAGAGGATTTTCCTATTTGGTGTAGTAAATTAAAACATTTAATATAGTTAAATAATTAAAGCATTGGAATTTGAAAGATTTATAGCACAGACTAAAACACTATGATAACCTCGAAATTTTGAAGTCATCGTTAATTCGTGGTAGGTTTTTGTGGAATTGTATTGTACAAATCGTTCAATGGAAATATAAGGTCATCTCAATGCATGGATATTTTTTAGTAAAAATGGTCAATCAATATTATATTTAATATAGCTTTCATTTATGCCGAAAGAAAACTTAATTTAGATTATAGGCTTCGTAATTCGAAAATCTTATTCATTTCATAATACAAAAACACTAAGGTTATTATACAACACGCTAGTGTTAGGTGTATTGGAGTCGAATTCGATCATTTGGGCCCCACGCGAACAACCTTCATTTTGCGCATTGAAAGAGTGCACAAGAAATTTTTAAGATTTTTATTTATGCGTCTCTACGGACGGTACCTTTTGCTATACCCATATATTTATATTTTGGGCATGACTAATTACCACTCCTTAGAGACACGTAGAGGTATTGCTCTACTTAAATATTTTTTTCTTTTGCTTAACGGTAAAATATTTAACAATGGGATGGCTAAATAGATTTTTTTTGTACCAGAATTTCACTCTCGAGGACGTCGCCACAGCCTCTTATACAGTCGAGCGAGCCGTACTAACTTACCTGTGAACTCACCTGTTGGGAGAGCCACGTGCTTCCTAAATATGGTGGATCAGGAAATCGATCTGTTTTCTACGTCGTATAACGTATTTACAGGGTTTTTGGCATTGCATATACACTGCATAAAAGGTACAATTATATTTAATTAGATTAATAATCTGTAATGTTATAAACATTTGTACAATTTTAATAAATAAATAAATAAACTGTAAAGCAGTATTACTGTTTGTCTAAAATAGCTAAAACTCTCGAACGGTGTGCTTTGGCGTTATGAAATTTGTACAGCTGTTTTGAATTTAACTATTTTCAATAACTGCCGTATTTTCACTAAGATCTACAAATATGATCCACTAAACTGTTAAAAATTAAGACAAAACTTCACTATTTTATCTGAATACCTCACAAGAGTCCCAACTGCTCGCTGCTAACCGGAGCCAGTTACCACTGTAACTACTACCGTTATATAAGAATCATTGTGTCCGACGTAATTTTAACACAAATTATAAGAAGGGCCCACCTAGCCTGTTTTTTTTTTATTTTATGAAAGCCTCCAAGGCTTTATGCGCCTATAACTGGATATACGAGGTATTTAAGGGTTGTGATTCGATCCATCATTGTCACCCGATACATCCCTCTAGCTTACCCCAATGAAGGGGGTGATAAAGGGAGGTATGGAAGAATCCCCCGATTATATACACGCTGCTCTAAGTCGTAAATCACATAAAAATTACTATCTCAAGATTTTCAGATATAATGTGACCTAAGACATTAATAAATTCGGTTAAAAATATTATTTCTTTAAAAAAGTACGTGTGTTTATATATTACACTAGCTGATGTATACCCGGCCTTGCTCGGGAATAATGAAGTTATGAAGTTGTGAATTCTTGCTTGTCATCAGGGTGCCACAATTGATTTGACAGCGAAAGTCTCCAAATAAAGAAACATTCATTTGAATATTTTATTTCATTCCAAACGTTTATTTTTTCAAAATATATCTAAATCGTAAAGTTCTTAAGTAGGTGTGTTTTCCATTTTGAAAATATTCTACCCAAAAAACCCCTTTTTTTGAAGTAATTTATTCATTTTTGTTTTACATTATGAAATATGGGCCATTAAAGAAATTGATTTTTCGCGATTTTAGAGGCACCTTTAACAATTAATTGGGGACTAACGGTGATGTAAAAAAAAATTTTGCCCCGTCTACTATGAAATCACAATGAAATATAAAATAAAAAAAAAGTAAAAATAAGCATTATGGTGAACTTTAAATTAAATTAAAAACGACCAATTTACCTTGGAACACAAATTTGCCGTACATAATTACATAATTTAAAATATCGACCAAAAAAATGTTTTTTTTTAAATAAAAGTTTTTGTATTTTTATTTTTGTAATTATATTTACATAGCAAATATATTTTTTTTAAATACTATAAACCCGCAAATAATTTTCTTAGTTGCCTCTAAAATTATGAAAAAAAAAATTTAATGGCCTATACTTCATAATTTAAAACAAAAATAAATAAAATGCTTCTCATCCGTACTAGATATTTACAAAACCTTTACTTAAAAAAATATATCGTTCAGTTTGGATGGGTATTTTGGCCTCAAATCCAAAATTAAGTTATGTATGAAACAGGCAGCCCAGCCGTTCCTCTTAAGCTTTGCAGATTCTGATATACGAGTAAGTACATTTCTCCCTCGTAAAACGTTATGTATTTCTATTGTATCTGTATGTTTTGAGCCTATAAATTTATTTATGTTATGTTCTTATTGTTTACATATATATTATTTGAATTTTTTATATTTTCATTTACATATTTGACTTGAAAACTTTGATAAACTTAATATAAAGTAGCAAAAATTAACACTCCCAAAATGAGTTGAATTGATAACTCATGAGAATGCAACATTATTATATGTCTTTAAATAAAAAAAAAAGATCATTTTCGTGAGTATAAGATAATTCTATTATATGAGGATTATTTTGAGAAGCACGTATTTTTAAAAAATATTATTCCATACTGCTAGATTTTCGTTTAAGTCAGTAGTGAAGTTTTTATGACAAGTCTTTATCAAATCGTTTTCTTCTCTTCCGACTTCAGGGCGGATGGCTTCTTGCTTCCACGGTGGCTCATTGCCAAATTATTTCGCTCATCCGAGGGTCTTGAATGAATTTGCTGTTAAATTTAAATTACATTTTCTTCAATTGAAGTCCCTTTTTAACGAGAAGGCATTGTTAAGTGAGAAACTCGTGTCATCAAACAGGCGGACGAGTCGCTGAGCCAGTTGGATTTCTTCCAAAACATGCTTCATTCAGTTCTTATTGTTGGTAAGTTAGTTAGATTGTCCGTCTTCTATTGTTTAACCGTTAGAATGCGGTCCAGGGCCATTGCGCTGAAAGCTTTAGTTACGTATTGCGACGCGCCGCAATTTTCAGTGTGCTTTTAGTCGTCATCGGGAGAGAACTTGTACAATTTGAGCGTGGTATATTGCGGTTGGCACGTGTCTTGATAACTGTATTTATTGTTTATCCTGTTAAAATAAATATACCGATATTTTTCACTCTATCGGAAGTTAGTTCTATTGCGGATGATCGTAATGTATCAAATGACAGCGGCACTACGGACGACGAGACCTTTGTTCCCACAAATAAAGACAGTGACGACGGAAGTGACATTATTGTACATCGCAATAAAATATTGCGAATAGAAAGTGAATCTTAGGATACATTTTCAAAAACACAATTGTGAAATGAAATAACCTTATATTTTTGTATTTTTTAAATATTTTTTGTAGTTGTAAATATAAAGTTTTTTTATAATAAGAACTACAATATTCGTAAAATTTCATTATTTAATTGTATAATTGTATAAAACACAGAATATCTGTAGCAATTTATATAAATACTTGCAAAATAAGCATAGCACTAAAACGGTTAAATACGAAATTATCCATTGTCTTTTGTTGTTTGTGATGAATTCGAGTCTTAGCAGGAAAATATTTTTTTTTATACTTTAAAATAATTCATGTAAATTTAGGGTCTCGAAGGATAAGGGAGCGTTGCACATCTTAGAACGATTTCGAGGTGGCTGAAAGGAAAGTACCAGAGCTTCATAGAACTCATAGAAGGAGAATTTATTGTAAAAACATTCCTTAATAATGAATTATGACTTGTGACTTGTGAATCCTAAACAAACATATCGAAAGCGACGATAACGGGATTATACAAAAACGAACACTTGAAAAGAATACATGAGAATGTTACAGACTGGGTTACAAGGTTGAGGACCCAGAAATATTCCAGTGACGGCGGGTGGTATAAACTCGGCGATGGAAAAATATCCGAAATAATCGTTGATTGGATTGGAGAGTTGTGCAATTTCGGCGTGAATTACGTATTTGGAAAGGGGAAACCAGATAGAAACATTGTCTAGATTACCATTTTGGGTAAATATAATGATTTACAAGCATATTAATTGACATACTAAATAGAATCAACACGGTGTAGTTGATGTTAAAAATTAACTAGTTGCTATGGTTCGAAGCCGCAAACTAGTGCCTCACCTAAAATACCTAAAACAAATTAAATAAGGATTTTTCAACGACACGAGTATAAGTCTTGGAGACGCCACTGTAATCGGAGAGTTAAAATGAATAAGAATCCTATGACGCGTTGAAAGATGAGCGCGGTTTGTTTCGGGCTAAGACATAATGTTAGAGAATCTCAAGGGTTTTGGATGGATAATAGTGACACTCTACCCTAGGCTGCAGGTAGTAAATTATCAAAGTTATGATTGTATGAAGGCGAGAATTCTTCTTTTATGGGAGGGTGATAAATTAGGTACCAACGTTTAAAGCAAGGTGTTGAAATAATGAAGTTACCGAGGCACGTTGAAGAATTAAATAATGCGACATCTCTAAGAAACAGGAATTAGTTATTGATTTTAGAAATGAGTTGGATTCTACCTATCCTTAGGACTGAAGATAATAAATTATCAAGTTAGTGATGAAATTGTTATGAATAATATATCCAGATGCGCATTAAGAGACCTGTGTGCCTGTTGCTTTGTTAATATTTTGTATGCGAGGAAATAAATAAAAACTTATATGAGTAAGTAGTTCGATCTTGAATGCGATTCGGTGTCCAGCGCAACTGGGAAGCTGCCTTTTATTCTGCATTCAGATTTACGGTTTTGTGAGGAATGGAATAGGAGATAGGTATAGTCTTGATGACTTCGATTATGAAATTGAGCTTACCTAGGTTTAAGTCACTAGCTGCAGGTCCAAGTTGTCGTTATCTATATAACTCTTAGATGTAAATCACTAATTATAAGCCAGAATTAGGAAATTTCTAAGCTGTAAGCCATTAGTAATAAAACTAATATGTAAATCATTAGATATAGTCTAAGTGATAGGGTATATATGGTGGAAGTGGCCCATTTGTTATTGTTATTATTGTTGCCTGAGCGAATTTCTAAACCAAGCAATGGGTAAATTTGGCACGCGTGAGTGCCAAATGTACCGTGATACTAGCAGGAACGGTACCTATTTTGGTTCGATAGTGGGATCAAACAGTAAGTAAATATCTTACTCAGAATAGTTGGTTTATAGGAGATAATTTAAAAGAATTATAAATTCGTTTAAGTTGGCGAAGGATACCTAGTACGGACCTGTGCGTCGAATAACGGGAAGATAGTCGGTTTTTTTGGAGAGTTGGGGAGAAGGTAGGTAGTCGATTCGGAGGAGGGGGATAGTGAGTTTTAGATAGTCAGAGAGGGTGGTTGTTTTTGATTTGATAATGCGAGTGACACAGTCGGTCTTAGATAGGCAGAGAAAGGGGAGGGTGTTTTTAGAAGACGGGAGCGAATGTGGTGGTTTTTGTTTAGGAAGGAGTCTGTCCTAGAGGTTGCATGGTTTTTTGTAGCAATAAAAATACGTGACAGTGGTAGTTGTTTTGCGGGTTTTGTGTGTGAAATTAATGTATTTTGGATATGCACTAAGAAGTAGGGTAAGTTTTTATTAATTTACTAACAAGTACATTAACCCGTTTCCTAACATTTGAAAATCCAATAACGTTAGGGAGTTAGTCGCGGAATACGTCGGGCGAGGAAATATTTAATCACGTGCTGACCGATTTTAAGTAATTGTTTTGTTTTGAACTTAGGAAGTTTCATTTGATTTGTTTCTTACAATTAAATAAAGTTTTAAATAAATTCTTTTAAATAGTTGTTGGATTGATTCAACAATAGTTTGATTTAATTCAATAATAGTTTGAAAAATATTGAAGTTTTAAATTCATTATACCTAAGTTGATACTAAAAATTACTTCTGTGAATTAATTAAAATTGGTGATTTTAAGTGAAATTATAATAATCGAAAGTGTTTATAAATAAAGTGTTTGAATTGAAGTTGATTGAAGTCGGAAGAAATAGTTCATTACGGGCGTATCGGTATTTAAGTAATTAAGAGTGGGTTTTTTCTGGACTTCAAAAATTTCATCTTAAAATAAATAAAGTGATTTTGTGTTCAAATTAATAATAATTTATTTATTAAAATTTTCTTAAAGGCAGTTCGTCTCGAGTTGATACGTCGTTAATTGCGTGCGGAGTGATTAAAAAGTGTTTTTTCTGGACTTCAAAAATTTCGTCTTCTAATAAATAAAGTGTTAAAATAAATTCTCTTGTTGATCTAATACAATAATAGTTTCATAAATAGTGAAATTTCCTAAAAATTAATAATACTTAAATTACGTTGAAGATTCTAAAAGTTGCAATTAAAGTTGATAACAATATATTTGATTTAATTTTCTCAAAACTATTAGAGCAATGTGATAATAATAATAATTTAATAAATATTGAAAATTTCTAAAATTAATAAAGTTATTTGTTTAAAGATTTTTTAAAATTGCTTCTGTGAATTAATTAAAATTGTTTAAATGAAATGTGATTTAATTCATATTTTGTGTTGAACTGAATTTATTACGAGTTTAAGAAAAATTAAATATAATTGCGTTTAAAATAATTTAGTGAAAGTTTAAAAACGGCTGAGTCTTAGTTTCATATAATTCATTTTTAATACCTAGCGTGGGATTAATTTCGTCAAAGAAAAATAATAATGTTCTAAAATATTACCAAGCGTTCGGTTTACGGATTTAAAAACAACAAAAATTAAATATTGTTTAATAATATCCGGATTGAGAGATCATTAAATTTGAAGAAATAGTACAAATCGGTAGATCACGAATTGAAATTAGGAAACACTAGATTGTATTAAGTAAATATTTCTAACTTAGATTAAACATTCCAGGCAGGGAAGTTCAATATTTTCTGAATCTTCATATTGGCGTGTATAACCCGTCTGGAAAAATTATGAATTTGTCGGAATTCAGGTGAGTCAATTTAATATATAAGTTTTCAGATTACCCGGGGAAGGCGAGGATGGAGATATGAATTATATTTCTAATGACTTATAAGTACATGTATTGTATGTGTGTATGGGTATATATGTATGTATAAAGCGTATAATGTATCTATCAAATCTATATGGCCGTTATTTATTATATGTTTATTTATATACAAGGTTTAATATGTATATATATAAAACCAATTATTATATTTATGTATATTTCCTATAAAAACAATTTATTTTATTAATATATATATTTTCCTAACATATAAATTCAAAACTAACGTTACTAAAATTACCAACAACCCAAACGATTTTTATTAATTCAAAGATCGTTATCATTCTAAAACAAACCAATGAATCCTAATTGTTATGCTTCCTGACGGGGGTCTCTGACACTTAATAACTGTCGCATATCTCAATGACACTTCCTCGACTGTTATTAAAACTAGGTCAACATTCCAAACCACACCCTCTTTTATCGAAGTATGTAGATACGTATAAGTATATATATATTCGAATTTCAGTACATCTTACGAAGAATAAGTACCTTAACAAACGTCGACATTTAATTGAAAAATAACTATCATCCTTTGCGATGAACTATCATCTTTTAGAAATCACGTATTTGTAGTTTGCGTACATACATATTTTCATAGCGCCATTTTCATGGAAAGGTTCAATTCAAAGGCGCTCCACACCCGTTCGAACATATTGATGAATTCAACAGAACAAACAAAAACCCACATTATTAGAATTATCAAAATAAGCATAATCATTCGTCGACAATACGTTCCCAAGTTATGTTATAAAATTAATTTTATCTTCGACTTAGGTTTTCAAGGTTCAGGCCTTGCAAATTTTGGGCTTTTTGGAGTCCTACCCTTTCTCCAAACAAAAAAATCAATCTACAGTTAAATTCAAACTACATGAGATAGCAGGGTCTCATTAAACCAACCTGTCAACCAAACCAAAAGTAATATATTATGTGTATTGTATTATCACTTTCATGTATGTTCATATGTAGTATATCTGAATATCTGGCACAGATTCACGACCTGTGTTGGAGATGTCAGATCCACAATTTTCTGGGAAAACTGGAGTATTGTGGATTATAAAAACTCGTATTTTTTACATATATTTATAATTTGTACCTATCGATTGGGCAGAAATAATTGCTGATTTAAGCGTGGTTATCTCTGAACTTTTGATGCGGAGGACGGCCTTTCAACCCGGACTTTGCAAAAATTCGCAAGTATCTAATGCTGTTTGACGAGGGGACGGAACCGGTTTGATCTCCTTTAAATATAACTGTCTGGAGGACGGGAATTCGGAGGGTCTTGGACCCATGGATATGGAAGGTGCTCTTTCCGTCGCGGTACAGGGGATGACCAATAGCGCAACGAACTAAAAGAAGAGGTTACGTATACCGTTTGGTCAGGCTGTGCGTCTGTGAGGAAGGGGTTACCAACCGGAAACGTGGTCATCTGAGTACTTTAGGGGTTGGTCTGGAGCCGAATTGCAGCAAAACAAACCGTATTCGATCTCTCGTCATAACAAAAGCTGTGAAAACTAAAACCTAATCATGTAATTTTCCCAAATTTAGGAGAGGATGGAGATGGCGCCAAAACAAGTAAACTGTACCTTTTAACCATGAAATTCATTGAAACTAATCCATGTAAGATAACACTTAGTACGATGAGGAAAGGCGATAATACTGTGATCATTACATCTATGTATACCAAATTTAAAATTGAAACTACGTCGTATTATATAGATCAGGAATAGTGCAATTAGTATAGCCTAGAAGCTAAGTTTTCCCATTAAAACTCACGATAGAAAAAAAATAGAAAATTTAGGGGTAAAGTTAGGAAAATGCTAGTCTTCCTATAGGAAATTAACGTAGATTGCATAGTAGGATAATAATAGAGAGTTCAGAGCATTGAAATCTAAGATAGGAATGTTAGGAATATGAATTCTGTCAATAGTATGCGAGAGTCTGCCTACGCTACAAAGAATAGGGGTTACCACAAATAAAGCCTTGTTTTTCCAATAGTCTGAAACAAAAAACAACACAACGTAGACTCGCGAAAAGCTTGGCAAATTGACCACATTCCAGTGGGTAATTTTCCGCAAAAATCATGAAAATCGGAAACACTCGAATGTTAGCATAGGGCTAGACGTTACACGCTGGCCAAGGAGGAGAAAAACCTCAAATTGAAAGGAAAACTACAAAGAGTTTTCCGATCACATTAGTTAGGAAAATTTAAGGCAGCAGTAGAGGAGTCATTTTAAATCGGTGGCGCGAACGGAAGTCTATTGCTAAATTAAATCATAAACGAAGGAAGGGCGGGCCATCACATCTTTAAAGGACAGTGGGGGGGGGGGCATCTCAGCGGTAAATGAGATAATTATCCTGTAGTTGTGTGATAGGTTTTAATATAAAAAAATGTCTTTTATCCTCCCTGTTGATTTTCTTGTAAACTTAACTAACAATCACGCCGTTTTCGCGCAGGGGTAGGCAGAGAGGACGGACCACCAAACAACTCGATCTTGGCATACACTTCTTGCTTCATTCACATTCATACATCGTCTCATACATTCTCTTCTATTATTGCGACTTCTAACATAGACCGACTCAAGTATTTGATTCACTCGATCGTGCCATGTCTTCCTCGGGCGTCCCCGGCTTCTTCTTCCATTCACGTTCGCGTCATAAATTCTTCTTACACTCCTTTCTTCGTTCATTCGCTCCACATGCCCAAACCATCTATGAATCCCTTTCTTAATCTTACTCATTACACTTACATCAGCCTTGCATTCTTTACGAATTTCAATATTTTTACGATTTTCTTGTTGGTGAATTAATGTTGATTTTTTAATAACATGTTGACGTATTATATATATACTACTAAGATACTATTATACTACTATAATTAATATGATACATTTGTTGAACAACCTCTTTGAACTAATTTAAAAATTCTTTTTTTCACAGGTGAGTCAACTCGATGTCCTAATACACACAAAAAATATTTTCCCATGCAATACTGCCACACATCATAAAGTAAGTTAAATATCCACATTTTATACAGAGCAATCATTAGATGAATTACCCTTAAATTATTGAAGGTGAAACGTTCAAATATTTTTCCAACTGTGAAAGGGGAAAATGTCATATGTAGACATAACCCATAATAGGGTAAAACATTTGATATAAACGTATGTTACTTAGTGCCTTTTGCCTTTCCCAGTCGTTAAGTAGTGCATGTTTCTAGACTCTCCAGTTGATAAAATAAAGTAGACTTAAATAAAGGGCGCTGCGATTGTTTGAATTATTGTTTTTAACGGCGTCACCGAGATCGTTGAATCTAATGGGAAGTAATGCAATTTTTTTTTGTTTTGTAAATTTGCTGGCTTAGAAATATAGCAGATAAATGAATTAATTTAAGCATAAATTAAGAAAAAAAAACTAACCGTTTTTTTCAAAGCAATATGAAACATTTTAGATAAGGGACAACTAATTAAAATTTATTACGCCTTATTTATTATTTATTATCTCATGTACAATATGTTCTTATCGGATGGGGAAGTTCATGCGCTTCCCCAATAAAAACAGTTATCATACCATCATTTAAGAGTTACATATGTTTTTTATGTTTTTTTTTTATATATTTTTTTTAATGTTTTATTTTACATATTTCGTAACCTTGTCTGTAAATGTTATGCATTAAATAAGAAGCTCCCGTTAGACAAACTACAAAAAACTAGTTTATCGGGACTTTTTTGAATTGTATTTTTTCTCTTGTAAAAATTAATTAATAAAAAATAAAATAAAAAATCATATTTCAAAAGGTAATTTTGAAAATTATTCTTAGAGTCCCCCATCAGAACTCCTACAGAAATTGTTTTTAATACCCTGAATTTAATGTCTCTGAAATATTCAAAATATAATATTAAAAAATCAGGATAACTTTGCACATACAAACTCGGGTCGGTTTAAAAGATCCCCATTACAACTTACATTCCACCAACCTACAACTAAAACAACTATCGGACAAAGAAATTTGTAATATTTCTCTATAAAACTATTTAACATCCTCCCTCTAGCAATAAAAACCAGTACAAAATTAACTGATTTCAAAAAAAGTATTAAGATATGGATTATGGACACGGTAAGGAAGAATATAGATATGATGTTGCAACCGAACAGAGTTTAACGGTCACCGTATGTTTTCTCATGGATATTAGAATTTTTATTCATTTATTGCATTATAATGTTCCTCTAGTAATATTTTAACATAATTACGAAAAATTAATTAAAACAAATAACAAACTTACAAAAAACTTAACTTTATTTATAAAACTATATAGCCTTAGAACTGGGTACTCCAGTAAGGTCCCATTTTTGGGAATTTTGCAAAACATTATGAAATAAATAAATAGTGCAAAAAAAGTAATGAAAAAAATAATTTGGTAAATCACCCACCCAGTTGGGCAGCGTTGTGAGGCGGGTCAAAGTGGTGGCTGTAGGAAGGGATTCGTTAATGCGGGTCCTAAAGAGGCCCGGATTATATGAAGGAGGAAAAACAGATGCCAGAAAAAAACAGGTGCTCGTTCCATTTGCGATCAGCCTTACACAAAAATGAGTAAGAGAATCGACCCGTTCTCATGAAGCCGACATCAACAGTGAACGGGTGCTCCGGTCTTGCCCGTCGAGTTTCACGTACGCGCACAGGTGCACTTTAGATCAATACTACTAATTACTTCAAGCATGCTCCATTGAAATACCTGCAGAACAGACTCAGCATACCTACATTGCGTCTGTGCATTAGAGATGGCAACCGATCTGTTAACAACGGGTTGTAAATTGGACGGAATCAGAATCAAGCACGTTTATCGGGTATTTTGGAGCTCCAGCCCAGAGGTGGCTCAAAAATTCAATTGTTTGACGTACTTGAGACGTGTATAGGGTTAGCAGCTGGTCACTATTGATGAATCTTTTAGACCTATTATACAAATATTAAAACGTGACTTCACAACGTAAATAAACAAAAATCCAAATCCCGGGTGAAGCCGGGCAGCAAAAATAGTCGTGTAAATAAATACGGTGACCTGTTCGAAAGCAAAATAATATTATTCATTTCATTTATATGTATTTACATTAACGTCGTTGAATAATTTCGTGAAATTCCTTAATACCAAGGTCTTACTAAAATTAGCTCGAACATTTTGCAAAATCATGTTTAATATTACCAAAAGGCAACAAAAGGTTTTCTTTGTAGGAAATCCTTTAAGATGCCATACAAAAAGTTTTGTGGAATATCCCATTGAAAGCATTGTGGGAAACTACCCACGGTTGAATGTGGTACCTTGTCAATAAGAATATCACTCCATTATCCATCCATCACCCAGCCATGTATCTATTTTGAAAATAAAAGGAAAATTTTCATTAAAAAAACATCTCTCTTGGGAATTATTCAATGAGATTGAAGATTGACATGTTGTGCTAAGGCTTATTGAGAGGTCTGATGGAATTTCATAAAAAAACGATTGGTTTGAAATGTGTGTTTTATCTGAGAAGGAAGTATGCTGGTTTTTACGGTTTACGTATATTTATTGTTATTTCTAATTTTGAAACTATTAATTCATGCTGGAATTCCAATTTAATGTGAAATTTTTTATTTAAAACCCTTTTTAACTTTCTGCCACTTGTTCATTTTCGACCGAACTGGTCTCACTTTGATTGTGTTTATTGATTCCACTAAATAGGTAATTGTCTTGATTGTGTTTATTGATTTCACTGATTAGATAATTGTCTTGATTGTGTTTATTGATTCCACAGAACAGATAATTGTCTTGATTGTGTTTATTGATTCCACTGAATAGATAATTGTCTTCATTGTGTTTATTGATTCCACTGAATAGATAATTGTCTTGATTGTGTTTATTGATTTCAATGAATAGATAATTGTCTTGATTGTGTTTATTAATTCCACTGAACAGATAATTGTCTTGATTGTGTTTATTGATTCCACTGAATAGATAATTGTCTTCATTGTGTTTATTGATTTCACTGAATAGATAATTGTCTTGATTGTGTTTATTGATTCCACTAAGAAGATAATTGTCTTGATTGTGTTTATTGATTTCACTGATTAGATCATTGTCTTGATTGTGTTTATTGATTCCACTGAATAGATAATTGTCTTCATTGTGTTTATTGATTTCACTGAATGGATAATTGTCTTGATTGTGTTTATTGATTTCACTGATTAGATAATTGTCTTGATTGTGTTTATTGATTCCACTGAACAGATAATTGTTTTCATTGTGTTTATTGATTTCACTGAATGGATAATTGTCTTGATTGTGTTTATTGATTTCACTGATTAGATAATTGTCTTGATTGTGTTTATTGATTCCACTGAACAGATAATTGTCTTGATTGTGTTTATTGATTTCACTGATTAGATCATTGTCTTGATTGTGTTTATTGATTTCACTGATTAGATAATTGTCTTGATTGTGTTTATTGATTCCACTGAATAGATAATTGTCTTCATTGTGTTTATTGATTTCACTGAATGGATAATTGTCTTGATTGTGTTTAAATAAACACAATCAAGTGGAGTAAATGCTCCACTGAATAGATTATCCCAAAAAGTGTGATTTAACATTTGGTGTACCAAGATACAAAACAAATCTTGCATTACCATTAATAGTGACTCAGTTGTCTCATGCATTTTATCATTATTATGCCATTTTTTAAATTTATTCATATATTTTATATCAAATTCTTCTTATGGCTTACACATTCAATGTATTTTTGTGGAAAAATGATTATTTAATTTTATTTTTAAAACCTCCATATTAATCAATGAGCGTGGGCTTCGTCCGACGGCTGGGTATCTACTGACTTAACGCTCGTAAGAAAAATTGCTACGTGCTAGCGGTCCGACGGCCGATTACCTTACCCCTTCACGCAGCTTTAGTAATGGCGCGAGCGAATGCGATGGCGCGCATCACCCACCACTGTGCAAGTTGAATGGCGGAAACGTATAGTCGCATGTATGGGTCCTTCGCGCAAGAAATATTATTTGTGGCAAGGAATAATACCATAACTGTTTTTTCTTTTTTTTTATTTATCTAGTAGTGCAGTTTTTTAATGGTAGATTAGGTGTTAGGTTTTGTTAGAATACAAAAAAATAGCAAAACTATAGTGTCTGAATTTAAAATTACACATGTTAAAAAATTATGTATTTATTAAAAATTAGAGATTTTGATTACCCCTCTTGGCAACAAAACCTAAACCTAACCCTAACAAAAGCTAATCTAACGCTTTCTTCGTAAATTAATAAAAATGGTTTTTATTTATTTCCAATAACATACAAATAAGTCACTACAGTGTGGATTAACCGCATTTTGAAAATGGCCTTGAATGCCGAAAAAGATGTCACAATAACGACAACTAAAAATACTCACATTACTTGATAATAACATTTCAAAAATAATAATTCCAAAAAAACTTACTAATTAACCGTCACGCCGTTTCCTCAAAAGATAAGGCAGAGAGGTAGATCGCCACATCACTCTGTCTTTCCACACACTTCTTGCTTCATTCACATTCTTCCATCATCTTATTATTCCGTTAATTTGTTTCTTAACATAAGCACTGCACATGAACATAACTCACTGCACATAATCCACTGAACATGAACATAATCCAAAGATTCATGTTGCCAGTTCACATGACCTTTTAAACTCTAAGGTCCTATAGACAGGCCAGTTGAAAATGATGATTTATTCAAAAAAGATTTTCGAAAGCTGAAAATTTTTGATCAAAATCAACGGAAGTAAAAATTGCGCTTTATTCAGACACACAGACACGCCCACAACATATTTTGATCGGTTTATCTCTTCAGTGGTTGATTCGTAGTTATATTTGACAAGTCGTAAACTGATGGTACTTCTAGTAAGTGCGGCACGACAGTTTAATGTTGAACTGCTGTATTTGTCACGTTTTCGTCGTTTAAAAAGCTGTTGGTAGATTCGTGGTAGGGTGTTGAAATTTCGCTTCATATTATTGTACACTATCGAGAATATGTCAAATTCAGAAACTGCCTCAGAAAATGAGTTTTTTTTAACAGGTTCATGTTTTGCACACAATGCAACACGCCGATATGGACGATTTTAATATTTTTCCGCACATAAAATTTATCAAAACTGCTGGTTGATATTAAAAAAAAATCAATCCATTTATTGTGTGGAAATCTGTGAGGGTATGTATGCAAGATCTAAACACTATCAGAGTGGTAGATATTCTCAGTATCGCCATGGTGAAAGACCAAATTTCAGAATCTAAACGTTGCTTGAAATCGCTAACCAGGTACTTACTTACCTTTCGTTTCCCTATCTCGGAATAAAATACTGGAATGAGATAAAATATTAAAGATTCAAAAGACGAAACGGTGTTAAAAAATGACGTTTATTGTGCATTTCCCAGACAGATAGATTAATTTAGGTGAAAGGTACTACCACTTTACTGTAACCAATTATAAAAATAAATAAAAACGTATAAATCGGCGTACTTTTTAAGAGTGAATTATTGTCATTAAAAGTACCAAAAAAAAACCATAACTTAATCCAATCCAACCTATTTTCAATTTATTTTATAAAAAAAAAATTGTATTAATTTTTTTATATAACTTTCAATTAAACAGCTTAACTTTTATTTCCTTTTTTTAAATTAAATGATTAATTAGGTTAGGTTAGATTAGATTTTCGGGATATTTTTTTAAGTACTTTAAATTGACTATGTCACTTTTAAAAACTGTGCTGATTAATATGTGTGTTGAATTTTTATGGAACCAAAAAAATACAAATTGTTGAAAATTACTATCCTATCTCAGCCTAAACGTACCTAACCATAGACCTACTAAGTTAACATCACACAAAAAGTTCCCAGCTGGCACTGTTCTATGGGCCAACTTTGCCAGCAAATTTTTCAAATCGCGGAAATTAAATTTCCGCCCAAGAAAGGGCTAATTGACCAACAAAACCGCAATCCGAAACTTATAATTTTGTTGAATCTGTTAAAGTTTCAAACTTTACTAATGGCTGCGGCCGGTTTGTTTTGTAATTGTCTGGGGCCACTTTGCCCCGGCCCACCCTACCGTCATAGCGGCTCCTGTCCAAAGATGCCCCGCCTCACCCCACGATAGAACTGGCCCACCCGGTCACCCTGTCGAAACTTGCCCCAGAGTGCCCTCAAATAGTGAGCGGACTCATTCTGTTAATCGACGTCAATCTAAATACAGTTGGGAAAGTTCTGATTATCAGTCGATTATTTGTTTCTAACATTTGCATACAAGTCTACAAAAGTGGACTTCATTTTGCTCGTAAAAACCGTTCCGAGTTACTCCCTCATTTATTTTTAACTAGCTGATGTGTACCCGGCCTTGCTCGGGATTATTTATTATTATTGGAATTAAGTTATGAAGTTCTGAACGTTTGATTGTCGTTTGGGAGCCATAGTTGATTTGACAGCGAAAATAAAGTAGCCTTGTTACGACTATTACTGTCTCTTAACAAAGAAACAATGAAACATTTATTTTCAAAATTTTATTTCATTCCAAATATTTATTTTTTTCAAAATATGTCTAAATAATAAAGTTCTTAAGTAGTTACCTTGTGTTTTCCATTTTATAAATATTCTACCCATACAAACCTTCTTCTTTTGAATGTGTAATCTGTGGCTAACCAGAGTGGTATGGGCTAACCTCAATACAGTATGACGGGTACAAAGTTTTTCATACTAACTTTAAAACGTCATAGCAACAGTTTTACACACTGCATTTCATTCAAACAACTCTCTAAAACCGGTACTAATAAGAACAAACTGTTATTTTCAACGAAATCGGTCAAGTAGTTTTTGAGAAAATCATTGACAGACAAACAACCATTTTTATATGTATATAGATAGATTTACCTGTTCGCGATAAAAAACATTAATGTTTGACTCCTTGAGAGCCGAAAACCTAGTGTGAAAAGTTTCAAACATTCAGATTCACATAGTTTTATACGAATATATGTCCAAGTGCTTCCATTTAACGTTTTTGCATATGCCATTATGCAAAATATTGATAATCTCAAA
Source organism: Halesus radiatus (assembly GCA_022606495.2). NCBI lineage: Eukaryota > Metazoa > Arthropoda > Insecta > Trichoptera > Limnephilidae > Halesus > Halesus radiatus. The sequence goes on from JAHDVE020008179.1 coordinate 21,868, forward strand.
GAACAGTTTTTTACTTGTTGCAGTTTAATATTGACCCTTCGATATGCTCGTATTTACTGATATACGAGTTCATATGCACTCAAATAAAAAAAACGTTTATTTTTTGTTGTATTCTTTTCTTCAAAAGATGTAAAATCACTTTGTGGAGTCATATTTATTAAATTATTAACAATCACTTTGTTTAAAACCACTGTTTTAAATATGTAAATATCTACATGTTTCCGAAGAAAAGCTCCCCTCATCAGGATAAACATTTTACCTACTAAAAATAATAACAAGTATAGACAAATAATAAGAAAATAAAAAAAAATTAAAAAACACAAACAAAAATTAAAAATAAATGATGAAAATGGGTAAGTAATTAATTGAAAATGTAAAAATAATTATAAATAAAATTAAATAATACAATATATCAGCACTTAATTTTAACACTTGTTTGTGTAGGTATATTGGTTGTCCTGACGAAGGAAGATCTGTTTCTGAAATACGTAGATATTTACAAACTAAATACAGTAGTTTTAAACAAAAACAAAGTAATTGTTATGAATTAAATTGTATTCCAGTGTCATTTGTAAAACTCCATTTAAATTTAACGTTTTCAAAATTTTAATTATTAAAATTTTTATTTAGTTTCAAAAATGGTTTTGGTTACAAAAAAAAGTTCTGCTATTGTTATATATGACAGCTATTTCGCTTTCCGAAGGCATTATCAAACTGTGGTGAAGCCACTTACAGATGATTTTCTATTTATATTATAATATATTGGTAAAAAGCGTTTACTTTGTGATTTGCCATAATTATAATTCAGATGTAGCATTTCTTCATCAAGAGTGTATTGAGACTGAATGATGAAGTACGATTCAAAATAAAGTTAGACATACGTTACAATATTTAGGCGTTGGAGTGATAGCCGACAAAAGGGGAAGTTGTAATTATTGGGTTTTCAGGAGGAATAAAGCGATTCACTGGAAAAATATCTAAAAGAGGACTATACGATAAATTTACTTAGTTATTCAATATAGCAGAATTAATATTTAGGGATTTTATAATTTTCAGTTCTTCTGAAAAGTTTTTGCCTTTATCATTACGGTGAAGAATTTGAACTCCCGCATCTTTATTAAAAATGTGATAGTTTGAAATGAGATGGTTGGCAAACTGTGAAAAATTATTGTTATATAAATATCTTCGAAAGTTTTTCGTGATATTTACATTACGCGATAGATTTTCAATGTAGAATGAAGGTCAGTCATTTGCAAATCCCTGAGTGACTTAATTTCTGATCCCTATCCTTAGTGTTTTTTTCAGAATTTTACTTATGGTATTATCTGTGTAGAATGCGGTATTAAGGCGATGCAATGGGAAATAATGCAAAATCATGTGTCTTCGGTTTGAGAATGATAGCCTAGGCATATCACAGATGATTTAATTAAATACTGCAAGTAGAACACACATTGACCTTTTGTTAAACCGGGCATTTTTTGGTGTGTCTTTTTATAAGCCTGGAAAAAAATTCAGCATCAGACATTAAAAAAATGTTTAATGCGCAAACCCTCCTACTTGCGAACCCCTTTTCCAATATTGTCTTATTGTTAATTTTGGTAAATTAATTTTTTTAGAATATGACCGTAAAACATTTTAATAATTATGTCTGAGCTTTACAGAATAGAATAAAACACGCATTTTGGTGATGTTTTTTTTTGCGTAAATCGAAACATGCGACCGATGTTAAGCGGGAATCTCAACCATGTCGCTACCTGCATAAGAGGCGCTTGATTTCGTTGAAATTTTAGCCGGTGGATCGACTTAATGTAGGCAGGCAAGTTTTTTGTGCAGAAAAGTTTGATAAGTACAAAATTCTACGCCTTTGAAAGTGATTGTTTAAAATTCTATTTTTATTTGTAGATGTATCGAATAAAAATTTACTAGCGGAAACCAGTTTTTTTTGTCTATTAAGTGTGTAGTGTAACCATTATTTAGAGCTATTTGTTAGCTCTTTTGCTAATTTAATTTTGAAATGATCCGTTGATAGCGGGATTTTGCCAATCCGATTTTGACTATTTTTGACTAGCCCTTTAACTCGACTCTAACTCCAACACCTAAATATTCATGTATGTCTATCATTATTTTGTACTGTCATGGTTTTCGCTCCATCGGAAGAAGTGGACCTCATAAAACTGCATTGGGTGCAGTCACAGCCGTTGTGCGTATATGACGCATAAATGGAGCCTAAAGGATTGCGAACTTTGTGATTGTGGACATATTCAAACAACAGAACGCATCGTAGAAGAATGTCCCCTTCATCAGTGTCCCTATGGCACATCTGTACTGAACCATGTGACTCCCATTGTCATCGACTGGCTGAATAACCTCAGCACCCTACTATGACCTCCACCAACTCTCCTCCACCATACGAAGAAGAAAAAGATTTATTTTGTATCTTAATTTAGTGTTTAGTCTTAATGTATTCCTGGCGAAGGGAGGGTACTTTCGAAACCGGTCGATTACTGTATTAAAATTGAAGTGGCTCAAAACAAATTTATGCGTTTATAGGTACTTATAGTGAAACCCTTAAAATATTTTCATTATTATAAACAATGCCTTCATTAATTTCCTTTTGAGATTTAATGGTTATTACCCTTTGAAATTTCCAAAAAAAAAAAAAAACAATAACAGTTACTTCAAAATATATCATTACGCTAGGTATTTTGTTGTTTGTCATTTTATAATATTGACTCGTCGAGAATTGCAGCTTTTCCTAAATCTTTTCTTTCAAAGAATCTCTTTACATTCACACTCATAAGGTTTCTTTGCAGGCAAAGAAATGCTAACATATTATGTTGTATTTTAAATGGGGAGAATAGGAAAAACAAGAAGCCTTGGAAACCTCGCATTATCTTTTTAACGAGAATGTTCTAGATTCCCACTCATTTATTTTTATCATACAGATGGAAACTGGATACCACGTGATATAATGATCATATTAAATAATTTTATTTATTTATTATAAAAACAAACAGTACATGTATAAAATGAGTGGTGCACAAATTAAATTTTTTTAGATAATTATAACAAGGATCGGTACGAATGACATGTCTCTATGTAATATCTAGTAAGTGGTTATATACATTTTACCCGGCGGGGTTAGTATAATGCGAGGAAAAGATAAAAGGAATATATATATGTATGTGTGAGTGTGAGAGCGTTTATGTGTCTGAATAGTGCTACGTACTGGAGAGTTGTGATTGCGCATTGATGCTTCATATTTTTTTTTAATGACGGTAGGGAGTCAAAAAATATGTCGAGATTTAGGTTGGGACAAAGATTATTAAATGTTTGGAGAACACGGGAAATTGTGAATTTGCTGCAGCGTTTATTTTGTTGTTTAATGTGTAAAATAGTTTGGTGTGGCGAGTACATTTCGATGGTATGTTAAGGTTAATTTGAGACAATAGTTCAGGCCAGTGTATTTCATTATTTAAGATTTTGTACGTGAATATAGGGTCGGCTATCGTTCACTTTAGTTTCAGAGATTACAGTAAAAAGTGATTTTTTTTTAATATTTGATTTGCTGATATAAAATAACATCTCATACTAAATTCTGGAATTTCAGAATGTTGATTCAAATATAATTATTTCATGCATTTTGTATGCATCGTTCCATAGGCATTATGAGATATTGAGCCGTAGAGCAATTTACAATTTCTTCATATAAAAAATCAAGGACAATATTTAAAAGGTCTATTTACATATACCGGCACCGTGCAGTGCAGACACGTATAGAGCAGGCAAGGCACAAAAGAGAGCATTCACATCATACCGTGTGTAAATATGTTCAAAAATAATGTAAGCAAATAATTTTGCCGTGCCTGCCACTTTACGTGTTTGCACTGCGCGATATCGGAAGGTGTGAATCGAACCTAACTGTTATTTTTATAAACAATAATTATTAGCCTGAAACACTCATCCAAATTGAAAAAAAACCTTTCCGAGCAAAGATAAATGTCGCCGACAGCACTCGAACCTGCACCCTTCTGATGTCCGGTCAGATGCTCTACCGTTGAGCTACTTCGGCTTATTGCAAACCCGCCAAGTTAATCAATATATACTAGTGTTTCATTCAATAATTACTGTTTTTATTATATTTTCACCTGTTTTACAAATACTTAATATTTTTTAAGAACTTTAGTTTATCAATTACTAACTGTTATTGTTTTCAATACGTAGAATTCAATTTTTTTTTAAATTTTAAAGCTATATAGGTTTGTTGGATATTAATAAGATCAATAATGAACAAGAAGAAGATGGTCGGCTAACTGTATGGACCTCAAGGAGGTTAAGTTCAGTCTTCGTTCGACAGCACCACAACACAGGCTGTTCCACAGCACAACAACCATTTCGAGGCTCCCATGGACATTCCAAAGAAGACAACTTTATATCAGTTTGTAGTATTCCAGTTACAGTTCGGTTACTTATCTTAAAATCGTTATATTACAATAACGTGGTGCCCATCTTAATTTAGACACCATCTTTCATTGTATTTTTACATTAGATATTTTATAACTGCCTAGATTTATTGTTCAGCCCTAATTTGGATAATTAACTTTTCACCAATTTATCTTGGAGATTGGTACACCCTATAGATATTATAATTTAATAAGAGTTTTAAATACTGTTTAAGTAACTTTCGTTACCCAATCATACTCCATACAATAAAACAGTCTTCTCTCAAACGTCGGAAAGATCTTCGGAAAAATGCTTCTCACAAGGCTTACATTACACAAGGAACAAGTCTCAACTCTCCCCGATGAGCAACATAGATTCAGATCAAAACATTCAACTCTTCACCAATTTCTCAGAGTCTCCGAGCTAATGCTCGGAGGATTTAAGAAGGGCTTATCTACCGGGGCAATATTCCCTGACATTGCAAAAAGCTTCGATAAAGTCTGGACCAACGGCCAAATTCATTCCTTCGCCACCGTACTTTCCAAGTTCGAATCAATTGCGTACTTTCCTCAACTAGATTTATGACAGCAGGTGTGCCACAGGGATCCCTGCTATCCCCAACTCTGTTCAACATATATACACATCACATACCTTTGACAGACAACAACCAATTCCAGAAGGACGCTGACGATACAGCTATTTTGGTACAAAACAAATCACCCAGAATGGTAACCCTTAGAATTCAACAAAACAGCACTCCTCCAAAAATGGTATTATAAGTGGCGCATTAACGTGAACCCAACCAAGAGCGCTGTAGTTTTATTTTCAAGACGAAGAACTCGCGGCACACCGGTTGGTAAGGTCAAAATGTATGAGAAAATCATGCCATGGCAAAAAAGTGCCAAGTACCTAGGAGTGCCACTTGACTGGAAATTACGATGGAACACACACATTAACTAAACACTAGCTAAAGTGAGACAAACAGCAAACGCATTATACCCTCTTATCAGCTACAACAGTAAACACAACATAAAATACAAACTTCTCATTGACACATCGACAATCCGACCAAAATTAACATTCGCCTCACTCATATGGTCTACTTCAAATACAAAAACGTCTAGAATCATTCCAGAATGCATTGCTTCGACGATTCACCAATGGTTCGTCAGGAATATCACAATTAACATGGGCTCGAAAATTCCCCCACTCCGAAAACATATAATATATTTACCTAAAACATTTTAATTCAAATTAGAATCGGACTCGAATCCCTCTATCTCCAACCTCGGCCGCTGGACCCCCAGGACCGACCCTCTCCGTCTCCGTCCCAATTCCATCTTATACCCTCCATTACCTTAGTGAGCGGACTTAAATGTAAGGTTGTCATCGCAAGTGCCGATAGCATATAAAACACAGTTTACAATTCTTTGAAATAAATTTCAATTAAATTCTATACCTAATTTACATTTATGTATCATCACTAAAACGTTAAAACAAAACACATCAGTACTTGTACCACATTTAATACATCCACATAAACAATCCATTCACAGTATCACCTGTTCAAACATACCTTACACTCCACATTATAAAATACCGTACAAACACTATATTATACATTAAAAAAAATGTTATGTGAAATGGTATTGTATAATGTGTTGATATAAATAAATAAAAATCCTTCCTTTATTGTGCAATTTTCTATATATCATGTTTTCAAACTGGTTTTACCGAAAATATATAGGTGAAAATATTTCCAAGCCGTCATGTCTTCCCCTACGAGAACCAAGACTTTGCTTTCCGAGTTTCGTGAATAGCCTGCAGCCAAATAAGCGGATGTATAAATACGCAAATTCAATTCAATGGTCTTGAATTGTTACAAATATTTCTTTGAAAACTACACAACAAAGCTTTTTTTTCTTATATTTTATTTATCAATGGACTTTGTGAGAGCAGTCATTTCATTCTTATTGGATCAATCAAAATTTTATGTATGTACTGATTTAGTTCAGAGAAGCATTACACGATTTAAGAAAACGTGCTTTAAAAAAAAAAATTCTGTCATAAGATGTTCCCATTTAAGAGCATTCGAAAATTTACACTTGAAATCACATGTTGTCGATTAAAAATCAAATGCTTGGGTTGATTTTAGTCAGAAAGGATGGTGCGACGTGTCATTAGTTGGTCATTTCTGGAGGGGCTTTTAAAACATATTCATTGTCTGCCATGGTCATCAAATTTTTATTAAAAGTGTCTTCACATAAGTACTTAAAACTCACAGCCCAAATTCATCTAAACTACATCTAATGCTACTGAGATTGAAGATCTTAAGTAGAATATTGATCAACGCTTCCCAAAGCTTCTTCACAGAAACTGCTGAACTGCTTTCTACTGATAAATATAAAAATATTAATTGTTTTTGTGTTTAATTCGCAGAACTCCATTTTTATTATTTTTATTTAAAGCAAACCAAATTTAACAATATTATTATTAAGTTCTGCAAGTATTTTTAGTTTTTATTATTGTAACGACTGTTTCGGCGTTTAAGTCCATTTTCAAACTGCGATTAATCAACATTGTGAAGACTTATTCATATGATTTCATTTACTCCCACTTCATTCTAATTTGGACGGTTTTAAAAATACAAAGATTTTTTATCTGTAAAACCGATTTATTTAGAAAACAATTAAAATTATGAATTCTGTGAGTTTTTCACATTTATAGTGTGTTTCCTCGTATTTTAACTAATAGTGTTTTCTTAATTGATTTATTTGAACGTGTTACATTGTTTTGATAATGTGAACATACTGAGAAGCGGTCAATATATAATTTCCTTTACTTTATTAATTAATTTTATACTAGGATCATTCGTTCGTTTATTAATTTCTAATTGTAAGTAAAATTAATCTAAGACTCTTTCTTTCTATATGTAAGGCTTTAGGTTGGTTGTTGTCAAGCGGGCCGTGATTATTTACTAAAAAATGTTCTGCGAATTTTGAAGAAGTGCTTTTATTTTTTAACATCTTATATGTTATTTTAATCTAGTAGAGAAAGCCCTTCCCGTCTGCTCTATATAGGTAGAGTTGCAGTCGGCGTGGTCACATTTTAATTCGTATATGCCACTACTATTAAGCTAAGGATTTTTTACTTTTTGAGTTTTTTAGTCTTGTTACTATATTATTATTGGTTCTAAAAGCTACTCGTATACTTAAAGACTTTTTTTAAATATATACATTGGGATTGTAAAATATATAAAGGTGAGATGTAATAAATTACTGTATTGTATATATCGCCTATACATTATGCTCACTCTGTGTTGTTTTATTTTTTAATTTTACCCTGACGATGTTTGCGATAAGCGAAAACGGCTAATGTTGATTTAAAAATAAATTAATGGTTACAAACAGGGTGTTGATTTTATTTAATAAATATGTCAAACCACAAAGTAATTGCTTTCTACGGAAACATAAAAACATTTTTCAAGAAATTCACACACCCCGAGTACTCGTACCTACCCCGTAAACCGCCAAGTTTCACTTCGCAAGTGAATATTGATAAATACTTCCCGTACTTAGCAGCTAGCAGTGCCGCCAGTACCAACCCTAAGTGGTTATTGGAATATTAATATCGGTAGGAACAGCCGAGTTTCAGTTGGCAGAGTTGAAGGGCCGCTTAGTTGATGCTAGTAAACTTCTAATAGGGTAAGTTTAGGAACAGATCGATTGCCTGTATTAGTTGCTAGACATTATTCAACAAACTAAATAATACTGCTAAGACTACACAAGGATTAACTTTGTCGTAAACACAAACTTAAACAAACAATAATAATATTGTTATGCATACAACTTTGAGCTTCGGAATGGTTCCCTAACAAACTTGTAATAGGAGGGTTTTTTTAGAATGAAACACTTTGGAAATATTTTTTTTTAATAATTGTTCATACTCGCGTCTAAGAAAACCTCAAAAGTATTCTGACGGTATGTAGGAAAGGGGTATTTTAGGAAATGTTTTTCGTAATTGCTAATTTTCAACAAAGCTAAATAATGTACTTCCACTTGCCGTTAGATTGAACACAAATTACGATAAATTTAAATTGGACACCAACATTTGGATCACTAGTCAAGACAGCTAAACGTTGTAAAATTATTAAAGTTTGTAAAGTTTAAAAATTTGGAAACATTGTAAAGTTTGTAAAGTATAAAAATTTGGAAACTTTGTAAGGTTTGCAAAGTTTGTAAAGTTTTGTAAAGTTTGTGAAAATTGTAAAGTTTGTAAAAATTGTAAAGTTGTAAAGTTTGTAAAGTTTGTAAAGTTTGTAAAGTTTGTAAAGTTTGTAAAGTTTGTAAAGTTTGTAAAAATTGTAAAGTTGTAAAGTTTGTAAAGTTTGTAAAGTTTTGTAAAGTTAGTAAAAATTGTAAAATTGTAAAGTTTGTAAAGTTTGTATAGTTTGTAAAGTTTGTAAAGTTTCAAATTTAAATTATTGTCTGAACATAAATAACTTTTCTATGGTAAGCTACTCATGATAGATATCTACAATTTTTATAATTATATAACCGCACCATATGGTAAGTATAATTTACAAACATCATTTTGAATCAAATCAGTAAATGGTCGCGCGCACATGTGTCCTCGAAACGGTACGGGAGAATAAGATCGCGGGAGCTCGGCGTTCCAAATATTAAAAAGATCCTCCAATTAGCATCCACAAAGATGGCGTAGCTCTTCATAGTGGTAGGTACTCCAAGTATCGCCCTGGCTCAGAATCGAAATGTTGCTAGAAATAGCATTAACCGTGTTAACTACTCTGGATCTTTTTACGGAAAATGTATTTTCCTTTTCCTTAGGCTTAAATACTTCGTCTAGGCGCCCTCGTGGCTGCCGGCTGCTTTTTATAGTTGCTCCTGGTTTATCTTGGAAATATAAGTCCTTAATTTTCCCGGTGTAAAAATAGCATAAAATAACCGCATTAATTTTTAGTTTACATTTATAAAAATTACATGATTTTAGTGCTGCCATCTCGAGCTTAAATCAAGTTGACAATAAAAAACCAAATATTTCAAATATTTTGAGCTGAAATCTACTTCTTTCTTCCGAATTAACGCATCGGGCATCGGTCACATCTGGCGGTCGGTCGAAGGTCCTCACCACATGTACTAGTGAAGTGCCAAAATTGAAAAGAAACGGATATTCGGGCTACGGTGGTTGTAAAAAATATTATATACAACCGGGAAGTGGGCTGCTCTGCGACCTGATGTGGTCCGACCCCAACATGGACAACGCCAGCGGGGGCGAGAACGAGTTTCACCTTCAAATTCTTCATTGAGATAGTGGCCAAGTTCCTCAACAAGCACGACTTTGACCTTATCTGCCAGGTACATCAGGTGGTAGAGGACGGGTATGAGTTCTTTGCCAAGAAGCAACTGGTCACCCATTTCTCGGCACCCAACTACTACGGAGAATCCGATAATGCAGGAGCAATGATGTCAGTGGACGACACGCTGAAGTGGTTCTTCCAGATCCTGAAGCCGGCCGACAAGTGCCACATGGCGTACGTGCAGACCAACACCAACCTTCCCGTCACGCCGCCGAGGGGCGTCACCAAGACAAAGAAGATTTTGAGGGCCCTATGAATCAGTCCCCCCGGCCACCATCCTCCCCCGCCGCTCACCCCTTTTAAGAGTATTCTGTGTTATTTATCCTAAAAATTATGGATTATAATTGATTATCTTTCATTAGCTTAAATACATTCCTGAATATAATAGAAACAATCACTCTATCATTTGTATTAGCGTCTTCCAATATATCGTAAGGAATAAATACAGTTAGCTTCTTTTTATCCAATTTACCATTAAATTTAGTTTTGATAATTTAACAGCATCTTTATATGATCTATAAATAATGTGTAATGATAGCCTGTCCAAAAAGAGAAAATAAATGTAAAAAAAAAATAAATTCGTAGAATAGACGTAATATAAGAATAACATAAGAATAGGGAGTAATATTTCTACAGTGCCCTTGAGGTGATATAAAAAAAAACGGCGCTATAAAAATAATCTTATTATTATTATTATTAACTGCGGTTCCTGTTCCCTCGGATGGCAGCTGTCATTCAGCGAACGACATTCTTTAATAATGTTGACCTTTACGTAGTTTTAACAAAAATAAACTCTGAACCACGTAAGTATTGACTTTAAACATTATAAGTTAGTCATTTGTCACACAATACTGCTTAATTGATTAAATCAACCGAATTAGCGAAATTGCGATTTGTACTTACCCATAACAAGGGCCCGAAATGTCTAATAAAAGTGATTTACATTTTAAAAATGATAATAAACCCAACGTGTAGTCAGTAATAATAAACTACATGTGTGATAAACCAATATATATATGTATTTAAATACTGTTAAATCAAACTGCAAACTTCTTTAAAAATGTATTGTCATTAACATGTAATCGGAATCGCAGTTAAGCAAAATGTCTTTAACCCGGAATTTTCCTTAAAAAGAACCAGAATAGGCCTCCGGGTTCGTATAGCCAAATACCTACTTCCCAACATTCCTCTTCCCCATCTCCTCCCCTCCCCACTGTACTCAGTCCTACAATATACCCTAATTAGGGATGCTTTAGTCCCACTTGCTCCGGCTAGTTGGGAATCTTGACATCTGATGGTGTAAGCTGTTTTTCTTTAAGTGAGGACTTTTTAATTATTTTAAAATAAACGAAGTTCAGTGGGCCGTCCCTTATAAAAGATGGGAGAAACCACCCTAGAAGCTGTGCGAGGAGAGGCTGGTCCCACTATGCATAAAAAGCGCTGAGGTAACACATAACATAGACCTGTCTAGACTATGGGTCCCTGAATCAGGAAATGAAAAGGGGAATATAGAGAAAAAAAACAAAAACTGTTATAAGCTTACTGGATATAAAATACGGAGTCCATCTCTTATTCTTTTGAATATCCTATTTATCTTTAATCGTACCCTGTTGAATTTTCTCACCCTGTCGCCTAAATATCTTGCATTTTCTCTCTTCCAACCAACCTTCTTTAATTCGTTGACATTTTAATTCAAAGCTTTATCATCTCCATATTCATCTTCTCCATTCTTTGAAATACTTCATAAAATAATCGGTTTGACCTGTCATTGTTTTCTCCAATTCCCGGGGAATTTTAGATATTTGCATAAATATGATTCCCACCTAGTTTATGATTGAACGTCAAAATATTATTTCAAAGTCGGGAACGGTAATGAAAAATTCAATAATTTCTCACTTCACGCCTTCTCGGAGATATTTCTTTATGATAAATGGTTTTCCATCTTAAACTCCGTAAAAAATTCGTCATCAATGATGAGCGAAGGAGAATGAAAATGAGGAAAAACCTTCACCAAAACATTTGAATGATTTAATTTCTGTAATGATGTGCCGTATACTTTACGAATTTGACAACTCAATTTGCAAGATTTCGTATATTATTTGTCATTTATTCATTTTTTATATTACTACTAGCTGATGTGTACCAAGAGTCGTTTGGGTGCCATAATTGAATTGATGGCTAAACTAATGCCTTGTGACGATTATTACTATCTCTAAACAATGAAAAATTATATAATTAATAATGATGCCACCAAGTTACCAAACATTTGAAGAAATTATTAATGAAAAATTCATTTGAAAATTTTATTTCATTCCGATCATTTATTTTTTCCTAATATATCTATATACAAAAGTTCTTAAGTAGGTACCTACTTGTGTTTTCAATTTTGAAAATATTCTACACAAACAAACCTTCTGCTTTTGAATATGTAATCTATGGCTAACCAAAGTGGTATACCTGTTGACTAACCTCAATATAATATGGGGGGTTTATTGTTTTTAAAACTAATTTTGAAACGTTATTGCAACAGTTTTACTTATTGGATTTCATTCAAATTACTCTCTAAATCTTCTCGTCACTAATAAAAACAAACTGATATTTTCAGATCTTATTAGTAATTTATGAGAAATTCGAGGACAGATGGACAAACAAACATTCATTTTAATTTTATTTTAGAAACAAAATTACGTGTCTTTATGTAATATCTTGTAAATAATTATATACATTTTACCGATCGGGGTTAGTATAATGTTAGGGAATGATACATGGTAATACAAGGTATACGATAAAAAAGTGTATATTGTATAAGTTTTGTGTCTGCGTATGTGTGTGTGTGTTTGTGAGCTTGTATGTGTACCTATGCATCTGAATAGTGCTATATACTGGAGAGTTGTGATTGCGCATTGATGTTACGAGTAATATTTTTCTTAAATGACGGTAGAGAGTCAAAAAATATGTCGAGATTTAGGTTGGGATTAATAAATGTTTGGAGAACACGGAAAATTGGTGAATTTGCTGCAGCGTTCGTTTTGTTGTTTAATGTTTAAAATAGTTTGGTGTGGCGAGTACGTTTCGATGGTATGTTAAAGTTAATTTGAGATAGGAGTTTAGGGCAGTGTATTTCATTATTTAAGATTTTGTGCAGGAATATATTGTCGGCTACCGTTCGCCGTAGTTTAACACATCGGAGTGCACAATGATAATTACATATGGATACGAATAATAATTGATTCCAGTGTTTTGCCCGTTGCACCCAATGTAGGTTATTAAATTTTGTTATTATCCCGAAAGTGAAATCATAATTTTATCCTAGCAATTGATCCATGAATTTATTTTTATTAATTTTTCCCTAATTAAAACAAGAGTTTTTGGGTAAGTGCAGTGGATTTAAAGTGGAAGATACTCTCAGTATCGCCCTGGTGAAAGACCACCATTCAGAATTGAAACGTTGCTTGAAATGGCTTTTATTTGTGTTTGTTGACCAGATCTGAATAGCCAGGTATTTCCCCACCTTCCTCTTCCTTCTCCTTCCCCTTCTCCTTCCTCTTCTCCTTCTCCTCCCCAATACCTTCAGCCTCACAACATTCTCCCGGGCTCCAGACGGTTGGGAGCAGTTGTGACTCTTGCGTGGTATTGATATAAAAAAAAGTGTACTAAAAGGTGTAATGTAGTGTAGTTACTCTAAGGCGTAATGTACTGAAAAGTAAACGTTTTGCCTGTTGCACCCTACATACCTACCATAATTAGTAAACTTTTATTATTTTCTCCGAAGTTAAATTCGCAACCCAACCCATTCCAATCCAACCTAATCTAACATTACTACCCTTTATTATAAACTAAAACATAATATTATAGAATACGAGTAGGTACTCATAATCGCTTGAACACACACTTGAGAACCTAACCTACACGTTTTTTCTTACGAAAAGTACGCCTTAAATATAATTTGATTTTTTGAAAACGTGTAATAGTAAAATACGTTATGTAAATGGATTTAGAAATCAAATAAACAAATCGGTAAACTACGAAAATTTTACTCAGCGCATAAATTAGTTTCACAAACATCAGAAATAAAGAATTTTATTTAAATGTTAGCTGTGGGTAGGTACTTTGGCATGATGAACATATTACACGTAGGTACTTTATCGCTTGTTCCTAAAGATCACGGACATGCGTAGGTACCCACACACGAAGGAAAGTATACTTTAGTTCAATTTTTAAATATAAATTAGAAAGCCTATCTACTTAAATCAAATCCACCTCTTCACTTCTGTGACAACCTCCTAATTTTGATTGTATTTTTTTGAATTTTTTATTTTAATTTATTAAAACGTTTAAAAAGGTTTTTAAAAATTTAATAAATATTACGAAGAGAAAAGGTTAATTTTTTTTATTATATCATAGAAGTTAAGACGTTTATTTTATTAAGTGTCCAGGCCTTGCGATTTAGGTGGTTTTGGTTTAAAGCAGTCCGCATAAATGAAACGCGATTGCTGGAGGTTACAACATATTTTGTATTTCCACATGCTCATTTATACAGACAATAAAAAAATAAATAATCTAATTATCCGCTTTTAAACATCAGTACGATTCGATTATAACAATAAGGAACTCCAGTGAAAAATACAATAATATCTTTAAAAATGTATATTCATAAAGATCAGCAAATGCCGATTCTGAATATATAACTTTCATTATATATAAAAATATATGTAGAATTTATAAATCGTTATTAAAAAGTGAATAATAAATCAGCTCATCAAAACACCGTGCTATGTTGGTACCATTGCATTTGGAACATCTGACGTCACGTGAGCATTCTGTTTTTAGATTAGTATGAAAAATTTATTTTCCGATTTCGTTTAATATTTTAAATACGTATTTTTTACTTTTGGCAAAATTTTAACTTAAAAAAACTTGGTGACTTTAAGCTCTATAATTGTTGTTCAATATAAACAACTATTATTCATGAAAGAAATTAGATTATTCATGATCAAACCAATTATCAATTCGGATATTATAATAATGTTAATGGTCAATACTATTATTATTCTTTGAGTTGAAGTTTCTAAAAAGGTACATAATTTTATTAATTGTGTTTAGTTATGGTTTACCCTGACTAGAATATACAATTATGTACGATAAAGCTCATCCTTGTTTTGACATTTGACATTCTAACCTCCAAACTGATCAAAACCGACCGGCCATAGATTTGGAGCGTTTTTGCAGTCTTTGAAAATTGATATTTTGAAATTTTTTTTAACAATGAAAACTACTTTAGAAAAAAAAACGAAATATACTGGTATTTAAGTTGAAACATCATTTTTAATTAAAAAAATGCACTGGAGTTCCTTATTATGTTCAATTCTGATCGCGATAAAACCTCTATTTTAGCAATCTTCGTCGCTACGTGGCGCTCGTATCGCCTCGTCTGACATCTCTTAGTTGCTAGTTGCTGAATGTTTTTGGTTTGTTTCATGTATTTTTCTAATTGTATGATATTTTAGTCGCTGTTTCAGTAGCTGCGTGAGACCGAATACTAATAATAGTAGTGACGAAATCGCTCCATGTGAACGAGGCTTTATGCGGTGTTTACTTTAAAAACGCCTTAAATCTTTTTTACGAGGCATAAAGCTCATACAAAAATCACTTAAGCAAAGTTTTTAAATTTATCTGAGGGGCGCCATCAGCCGAAAGCACGATTCTGTTGTCTTGCTGTAACAATAAAATATGTTTCGTATTCAACGCTTAAAATGACAATGCTCCTGGTTTTCGGGAGATAATACCCCCTAAGTCATCCCGTCGTAATGAACGGTCCTCGCTTCCGGAAACTGCTCCGGTTCTCCATTCCACGGAAGTGGACGGAGAAATCTGTTAATAAAAGAATGGAAAGAATTTAAAGTCTTAGATTTAAATATAATATACCAAAAAAATAAATTACTTCAAATCCATCCAAATAAAACCTAAAATTAGAGTCATTGAACACCAGGCCGAGAACCACAAGACAAATAATATATTTTTTTAAATTTGATGTTCATCAAATTTAATAAAGTTATTATTAAGTTCTGCGAGTATTTTTAGTTTGTATTATTGTGACGGCAATCAATTAAGAAAACATTATCAGTTAAATACGGGGAAACACATTATAAACGTAAAAACTTCTGTTTTCTGACTAAATCGGTTTACCGATAATAAATCATTATTTTTAAAAACCCGTCAAAATTAGAATGGGGTGGGAGTGGATAAAATCATATAAATAAGTCGTCACAATGTGGATTAACCGCAGTTTGAAAATGGCCTTGAACGCAGAAACAGCTGTCACAATAATAAAAACTAAAAATACTTGCACCAGTTAATCATGGCATTATTAAATTTGATTTGTATTAAATTTTATAAAAAAATAAATTAAATTGAGTTTTACGAATTACACACAAAAACAATTAACAAATAATAATCTCTAAACTTAATTCAACAATAGCTCGACGCTATTATACATATTCAACCATAAAATGTTTCAACGAACTTCCTGAAGAAATACAAGCTGAAAAAAATTATGAAATTCTTAAGAAAAAACTTATAATACATTTTACAAGAAACTAAGGCGTATATTATAAATTCACTCGGAAAAATGTATATACGTATATATATATATATATATATTTATATATATACATTACATAGATGTATAGATTGTTGTTATTGTTGTAATTTGTAAGGGAGTCGGATCGTCTAATAATTGTTGTTTCGCTCTTCGCATACGATTCCCACTCCCGATGCCTTTATTAATATATTTTGCCGGTGGCGGGGTGTGTTCTGTCACCAGAATGACTTGAATAAAGCGTCAGAGCAGTACGGCGGTGGGAAAGAGGGGCTTGTCGGACACTCACAAAGGGCGGTAGGTTCACGCGTCGTAGACTACCTCAAGTACCCCGCGAAAACCAAATCGAGTTAGTTAGCCTTCAACCGCCCGCTTGACAAGACGCTCTCTCTCTCCACTGCCTCCTCTGACTTCTGATCTACTCACCTTCTTTACTTCTGACCACCGCTAACCCTGGACCCGCATCGGACTACTGCCTCTCACTGGACCCAGACCAAGCATCGTCATACGGACAAGGCCCGCAAAATTACATAAGTCGTAAATAATGGTCTTGTCTAGTATCGTTCCTCCTGCAGAGGGAACGGTAGGTCGTGCTTTCTTGCATCCCAGCCCTCTCCGCAGATCGGAATAAACTGCCCCCTACAGTTCGTTTATATGCCATTACGTATCCAGAATATTATATAAATTCGTAGAATAGACGTAATATAAGAATAATATAAGAATAGGAAGTAATATTTGTACAGCGCCCCTGAGGTGATTTCTCACAAAAGCGGCGCTATAGAAATGGTCTAATTATTATTATTATTATTACGTCTGGCACAATGGTAGTACTCTTGAAATTAATTAAATATATAACAAACTATATAAATACTCCCTCTCTAAACGCGAGAATTTCTCATTTATGGAGGTATTAATTTAAAAAAAAACTACAAGGATTACATTAATAGATAAATAAATAAAAAAATTGTACTTAAATACCAACTTTTATTACGATGTAAACAATGTTGTTTATTATATATAATAAATATCTTTGAAAAAAATATATTAAAAAATTCAAGGGTGTTTGATTGTAGAGATTTGTGTGGATATGATGATGTTTTGTGTAATCTTTGGAATATTTTTTGAGTTGATTTGTGGATTATCGTAATTCTAAAATCTGGATCATAAGATTAGATTACGAGTACCGCCGCTCCGGGAACCATTCATTTGATAACGAACACCTCTTACATAGTTCATCACATGTGGTTTGCTAAATTTGGTGACTTAACAGGGGTATCCCAGTTCATGCGATGAGGTTTGTCGAGGTCTTGGTGGGCCGGATCGAGAGAGGCAGGTTGAGGGAGACCCCTCGACAGCTAGATCCTAACTCTCTCAGCATCACAGAAGAAGGGGTGGATTAATACTTCCATCACTCCTGGATGCACTGACCCCTGATTCTTATCAACATCTCATACTTTTCTCCTTCCCAGACAACGTCTCCAAGGATGACAGAGGCCCCTACTGAAATTATTTTCCTTAAGGATTCCTGTGTGGAATTAATGTTAAAAAATAAGTACTAATCGCGTAGATTACGAATCCATGAATTCCAGCTTCTTCCACCGATATTTCCTTGGATTATCATATACGTTATCTTGTATTTATCGTTCCTCATAATTTTACCCAGTTATTCACGATTTTAGAGTATACCTATATCAAACATAATTTTTCTGGCTTATAATAAATCTACCGCCATCTTATATTCTTTCGATCGGTTTCACGATAATCCATCACACCTACGAATCGGCACAATTTTTACAAGTGATAAAAGCCATTAGGAGTTTTCAAAAAAAGCTAGTCCAAAAACATAATACCATAATAATAAAATATTTTGTTTTTTTTAATAATATCGTTATTTTTAAGATAAAATAAAATCTAAAAAAAAAGTGAACAGGGTTCGGTTAGTAGGGTAGTAATTATTTCATTACTTCATATTATTGATGACTTTACATAAGTCTAAGACATTGTGCCGATTTTTTTTTCCTTTATTTTTTCAAATAGTTTTAAACATAAATTATGTACAATTTTTTTTGTATGCATGTTTGTTTAAATTATCTTAGATAGATATGGGAACCCACATAGGCCCTGCCTGTGTTTGGGTAATGTGAGAAATTGATGTAAATAAGAGCACTAGAACAATAATTATTTTAAGTATTGTGTCAGCAAGAAATTACAATATTTAATGGAAATTTAAGTATAAGTAAACAGATCTTTTTGTTTATAATTAGTACATGTTGATGTTATAGTTAAAGTAAGCAGAAATAAATAACAATGGTTTTATAGTCATAATTTTACTTATTTTACGTAGAAAGATAATTTATTTGTCGTTTGACTTTCTTTTGGTAAAAGGTTGAATGTACGAGGATCAATAAAACAGCTGTGTGTTTGCATTAATGTAGTGTACGATTGAGTAGAATAAAACACGCTAATAGCCCCTTTACTAATACGATTTTGGTTCTTTTCGGTTTTATTTTTATTTTTAAGACATATTTCAAGGTGTGTAAACTAGATAGTTTACGGATATTGAATAATTTAGATTCCTTGTATAATACGCCCATTGAAAATGTATTCATACATGTGTTGTGAGTTGTCCGGTCACCATTTCGAGCAACGGTTCTCCTTCTCCTTCACTTCTATATTTTTAGGTTATGACCCCTCTTTATAACAGCTTCTACACATTTTCCATTATTTGAATTTCACATTTCCGTGGATCTCTTTTAGAATGCCACAATGGAGGCCATTAAACGAATCAGCGTGTGATTCTCCTCTTCCCATTTCTTGACTTTATTACTCGAGTAAATCGCGTTTATCACGCCCTATGTCACGCCCCCAGCGGTAACGAGATTTTTATTAGGAAAATAAAAGTCATACGTATTCATAAGATATGCGATTTCTTCATAAATGTTCCTTACGACAATAATAAATTTTAAAATAAAAAGTTAACAAAAAATTAATCACTTAACGTTCGCAGCTGTCTTCGGTTCGTTTTTTTTCACTTATTTTTTTATCTTCCAGCGTTTTAACCTTTGGAACGCCGAACTCCCGCGGACTAATGTTTCCGCTTTGGGCTGCGGGTAAATTTTTGCAGCGCAGCCCACCGTTCATCGTCTGAGTCTATTTTCGTAATATCTTACTTGTTTTTTGCAAAATTATATTTTTGTAAACTGTTCCATTTTACCAAATAATGTGTTTTTTTATTTTTTTATATGAATACCTCACAAGAGTCCCAACTGCTCCCAACCGTCTGGAGCCAGTGAGACTAAGGCATTCCCAATTGGGGAATGTTGTGAGGCTGGAGGTATTGGGGAGGGGAAGGAGTTGGGGAAGAGGAAGGTGGGGAATACCTGGCTATTCAGATCTGGTCACCAAACACGGCTAAAAGCCATTTCAAGCAACGTTTCAATTCTGAATGGTGGTCTTTCACCAGGGCGATACTGAGAGTATCTTCCACTCTGGAATGTGCGCAAATATACTATATATATTATTTTTAAATGGATTAATTGTGAAACAATACAAATTAATTAGATAAAAATTACTTGCGAACGCCGGGATTTGAACCCGCGACCTTCGGATTCGTAGTCGAGAGCCTTACCCCTCGACCAT
>JAHDVE020008180.1:0-22306 GCA_022606495.2 Halesus radiatus
AGACCAAAATTCCCTGGTTACGAATGGTTGCGAATAACCTGACAATATTTGAAAATCTCCTACTACCATCACGGTAAGTGGAAGATGTTGCTTGTGTCATAATGGAGGACTTAGCCAGCCGAGGAATTGAACTCACGACGCCTGGGTGAGACCCAAACGCGATGCCAACTCAGCCACTGACCGGATAAAAGAAGTAAAGTCATATTATGTAACCTACACACGCTTTTACTACTTTTTTGGTCATAACGAAAAAATATTAAAGCCACGCCGCTCGATGCTCGGGTTCGGTCTGGTGGTTTAGAGAGGGAATAAAATATTTATTTTAAAAATATAAGTTATTTTCCTTTTTTAAACTTTTTTAAAATGTCACAATTCTTATCATTATTATATACATGTGTTTTAATGAGGTCATTTGAGTATTTAAAGCAAAAAAGTAGGCTTTATACAGTCTTGAAGTAACTAGATTAAAGAAGACTCATGCGTGCGTAGCTACAATTCTACGTAGAATTCTGCAATTATTCAGAATAAAGTAGTAAACACTCTCAGTATCGCCGTGGTGAAAGACCAGCATTCAGAATTGAAACGTTGTTGTTTAAAATGAATTAAGCCATGTTTGGTGACCAGATCCGAAGAGCCATGTAAGTACTTCCCAACCTTATTCTTTCATATCTACTTTCCTTTCCCACTCTCTTCAGCTTCGCAACATTGCCCGTTTGGGGATGCTATAGTCCCACTGGCTTCAGAGGGTTTGGATCAATTGGAAATCTTGGACGGTATTCACATAAAAAATAACAAAACCTTTTTGTCTAACGCTTAATTCTTTATATATTCTAACAAAATGAACCCGGATGAAGAAAGAAATTGTATTCCGTAAAATAACAAATATCGAACCAAAGTCAACTGCACACCCGTAACAGTGACGTGCATTGTTTTTCACCTGTGTCTTTCAAGTTCGGATATGAATTCTGCATTCAATTTGAAATTGGCGATAGCAAGAAAATTGAAAATATTTCACATAGTCAACAATGTATCAATACAGAAATATATATATTTAATATTTTGACGAAAATTTCTTCAATCATTCGTTTTTCTTAGGGTAGGCACAGCTTTTCAGCCTTTATAGAATGCCTGCCACTGCTACTTACATGATTTGTATAGATAGTTAAAAAAAAACTAAAAAAATGACCTCCATGGCAGAACTTCACTCTGGACAAAAGTGTCTTGTCTTTTTTTTATTTTATTTTTTTATTATCTCCAAAAACTGGCCTGAATTTAGCCACGTTTAGTTCATATGGGCGAAAAAGCTGTGTCTATCCTGAGTAAAACGACATATAAAATAAATTAAAAGGTAATGAAAAAATACGACGAATTTCTGAAAAAAAAAGTATTTTTCAATGAATTTGGTAAGGAGCTTGTACGATCGACCCGCAACAATCAGTAAAATATGGTAATAAAATAACCATTTTCAAATATTCGATGCACAATTCTTACACCACCTTAAAAAAAACAACACACAGCCTTCCTTTGGATGTAGAGCAGTGCACGCCACTGATGTTTAGTTACCAGATCTAAATAGCCAGGAAATTCTTCCTCGAGGTCTCTCCGGCGATACCGAGACTATCTACTACGACCCAATGAGTAAAGATTTTAATTTGTATAATCTTTGACTATTATTCTTTACTCTTAACGTAGAAAAAACCCAAGACTCGTCTGAATCAACGTTCCTACATAAGAAGTAACTCGAACAATACAAAGCGTGATAATTAAAACCCGGATTTAATTGGCCATTTAAAGACAATCAGTTGAACAATGGTTATCTGCATAAGTACACGGGGAACTGGCGTTCAGGTACAGGGCCGCTCACGTGCGAATAAAATAAAATAAAACTGTATAATTTCTACTCTATAATTTCATCGATATTTTATTATTCAAATCTGTCGTTTTTGTATGTTTTATTCTGCAGTAGGGTTTTTTTTTATTTACTGTAAGTACATATAAAATTTTAATAGTACTGATATATTTTAATAGCTAATTATAAAAAAAGTATAAAACTAACCAACTCAATAGAGAACCATTTGTTGTGTTTGAGTTGGGGAGCACCGCCATGCAGCGACAGTAATGGTAAGTATAGAAATAAAAGTACATCAAGAATGTAATATATATAAAGTTTGTGTTGTTGTACACGATAGTTACTGCAAAATAGAAGACTAAAAGTGCACGATAATAGAAATGTAAAAATAAGGCGCATACGAGATATAAAAATAATACATTTTAATTTTAGTTGTATTTCGAAAGGCCTGATCAAATATTTCTGGAGGACATGTTTTTTTTTCTAATTTAACAAAGCTTATTTACAATTAAGAGTTTTATAAAATTTAAGAAGAAATTAAAAATTGTAATTACTGTTGGAGTTATCTAATAATTGTTTGATTTGTGATT
Organism: Halesus radiatus; assembly: GCA_022606495.2. Classification (NCBI taxonomy): domain Eukaryota; kingdom Metazoa; phylum Arthropoda; class Insecta; order Trichoptera; family Limnephilidae; genus Halesus; species Halesus radiatus. The sequence continues at coordinate 2,440 of JAHDVE020008180.1, forward strand.
TGAAAGAATTATAATTTTTTTCTGTTTTGATTTTATACGGGAGGTCATTAAAAAAAAAATTATACCTTGATAGGCGTTATGGAGTTGAGAAGCGCTAGTGTTAAATTTAGGGATTTCTAAGTTGTCAAGTGATCTTGGTCGGTTACTTATCTTTGTGTATGATTTTTTTTTTAAAATTGAATGTAAATCAAATTTAATAATGTTATCATTAAGTTCTGCAAGTATGTTTAGTTGTTATTATTGTGACAGCTGTTACGGCGTTTAGGCCATTTTCAAACTGTGGTTAATCCACATTGTGACGACTTATTTATATGATTTAATTTACTCCCACTCCTGTTTGGATGGGTAATGATTTATTAACGGTAAAACCGATTTAGTTAGAAAGCTATTAAAATTCTGAAGTCTGTCAGTTTTTCAGATTTATAATGTGTTTTTACTCGTATTAAACTGAAAATGTTTTCTTAATTGATTTGTTTAAATGTGTTGTATTGTTTTGATAATGTGAACATACTGAGAAGCGGTGAGTATATAATTTTCCTTACTTAATTAATTAATGTTATATTAGGATCATTCGTTCGTTTGTTAATTTCTAATTGTTGAAGTAAATTTAATGTTAGGCCCTTTCTTTCTATATGTAAGGGTTTAGGTTTGTTGTTGTAAAAATAAAAGCAATTTTTAAAAAGTGCTTTTATTTTTATAACATCTTATATGTTCGTTGAATCTAGTTGAGAAAGCCCTTCCCGTCTGCCCTATATAGGTAGCGTTGCAGTCGGCGTGGTCACATTTTAATTCATATATGCCAATATTATTAAGTTTGCGATTTTTACTTTTTGTGTTTTTTAGGCTTGTTCCCATATTATTATTCGTTTTAAAAGCTATATTTAAACGATATTTTTTAATTTATTTTGCAATTTTTACGGATATTGGACCGAGAAATTCCAGACATGCAAATTTTTCTAGTTTATTATTGTGTACCGGATATATTAGAATGATTTAATTTTTATATTTCTTGCTTTTAATATTTTTTTCAATGTTATTTGCCTCATAGCCGTTATTGACCGCGAGTGTTTTTATTGCTTCCTTTTCTTTTTCGCACGCTATTTTATCTAGAGGAATATTAACGAGTATATGTACCATTGAATGGTAAGCTGATAATTTATGAGACCAAGGATGAGTTGTGTTGTATGATGTGCATGATGAATTTTTGTGTGTGACATATCACGCCGTTGCTTAGGTTCTTTTGACTTGCGAAATTTACGTTTTCGTAATTTTCGTGCAGCAGCAGGGTCGACGATAGCGTGCATCTGATAGAGCGTAGACTCTTTTGACTTGTGTCAGATTAAATTTGTAAGAAACTACGAAATGTATACTTACTTGCACCGTTGCGTTCGCTGTAAATATTATCAGTAATAAACGATAAACTTACGTATTCAGAATCAGTTCATTCGGAATATATGTCTTTTTAAAACTCACAAAAATTTTAGACTTGTGCTACAGGATTGACGTCGGGCAGTATTGGATGACATCTCAAACGATCCGAAGTACTTAAATTTGTTGGTTATTTTATTGTTTTTATTGATAGAGTTATTATTAATTGAACGAATAGCTGTTGTTCTATTTATTTACATATATACATTATACAGAATCAAATGTTTTTAAAGTATAATAACGCTGTTTTTAATAATGTATTTTTGAAGTATAGGGTAGGTTTGAGAATGTGAAACTGTGAATTGAAAATGATATGTTTCGTAAACACCACAAGAGGAGAAACTGTGCTGAGGTGTATACGTGTAAGTGTAAAATGTGATGCAAGTATTGGTGTGTATTGATTAGTTTCATTTTAATATAATTGGCGAAGAAGAAGATAAATGCTATAAAAGATACTATCGAGTAAGTCTGATAAAGGAAAATTATATTATTATGAAAACCAAATTATATCATATTATTAGAAATAAGGAAAGCCAAAAACAATAACAGTAGACTCGTTAATTATCAAATAAATTTAAATAAATGTCCGATTCTTAAAATATTCTCAATAAACAAAGTTCACACCCTTCCCGGTCCGGTACCTCTCAATCTCCCGTTTTTATCAATCTAAACACATGTGTACCTTAGTTCATAGTTTTTTTTTTTATATGAATACCTCACAAGAGTCCCAACTGCTCCCAACCGTCTGGAGCCAGTGAGACTATGGCATTCCCAATTGGGGAATGTTGTGAGGCTGAAGGTATTTGGGGGGAGGGGAAGGAGAAGGGGAGAGGAAGGTTGGGAATACCTGGCTATTCAGATCTGGTCACCAAACATGGCTAAAAGCCATTTCAAGCAACGTTTCAATTCTGAATGGTGGTCTTTCACCAGGGCGATGCTGAGAGTATCTTCCACTCTGGAACGTGCGCAAATATACTATATATTATTTTTAAATTAATTAATTGTGAAACATCACAAATAATTTTTTTATTTGAACGGGATTTGAACCCGCGACCTTCGGATTCGTAGTTGAGAGCCTTACCCCTCGACCATGGAGGCCGTCAAGTTAGTCAGTTTAGCAATATACTGCCCTGAAGAAGCTACGGTAATAGCGAAACCCGGTCAGCAAAAGTATATAACAAATAAAAGTGATGTAAACGAAGTTATTGTTTTATTTTTTAAAGAAAATTATATTATTACGTAGAAAAAGATGGAATAGACTGTTTTGAATGAAGTGCATTATTTTATATGTTGTGTTGTGAAAATAAGTAATAATTAAGTATCTAGTTATGTTTGGTTTTGTTTATAATGTTTTGAATGTAGTGAACTTCTTAATTTTTGATCCAGAATGTCATATGTATTTTAAAATTAATTTTAGGTACTGTATTTAGTTGTTTCAGAATTGTGGGCATCCATTTATAGAGTTTGATTGCATAGTAATAAAAAGTATCTTTGCCCGTGCGATGTGTGCGTTATTGGGATATTCAGTATTTTATTTGTTGAGGATCTGGTTATTAATTTGTCTAGCGGTTGAATTGGAATATGAAGAGGTGTATTAATACAGATCGGGTATGAATTTGTTTTATTGTCATGACATCAAAAGTTTAGAATTTTTCAAATGAGTTTGTGTAGAACGGTACTGAAGGATGTGTTTAATTGTAATTTTTTGTAACTTTTTATTGGGTCTGATGCTACATTCGTTGCGCTTCCCCAAGCCAGTGTGCTATAAGATTGACAAAGTGCAAAATATCCACGAATATAGAATAATAATATATATTTTCAAAAAATTATTATTTTCATTGGAATTCATAATTATTATGACGCTTGAATTAACCGTTTTCGTGTTTTGTGTATTTACGACCTCTGGCCGCACCTAATATAGGGCGCCCGTGTGCGCCTCACGCATTGTTCACGAGGATGTGGCGCCCCTGTATGCTCAAATATCAGTAAAAAGGTAGCTTAAATGTGGATCACACGAATATCAATTTGCGCTGGACTCAAAACTTTAATTTAACTATCCTATTATAACACTTAGTGTGCCGAGGCACCCACTACCCGGCATCGCACGGGATTTAAATAATATGGAACAAACATCTTGGCTAGATATATGCGATTTCTGTTCCAGTTAACGGAGACCGATTTTTTTAACTGTCTGGAGTCAGTGGGACTATGGCATCCCCAATCGGGGTATGTTGTGAGGCCGAAGATAGAGGTTTGGTGTGCAGGTAGAATCAAAGGCGAAGCATCGCTGTGCGTAGATGCGATTTGCAGCAGTACGGGTGAACGATGTTGGCAACACTTTTATGTGCGCGGTTTCATACTCATAGCTCATGTCCCTTGTTTCTATTATCTACGATTACAGCATTATTAGATACATACCAGAGTGGAAGATACTCTCAGTATCGCCTTGGTGAAAGACCACCATTCAGAATTGAAACGTTACTTGAAATGGCTTTTAGCCGTGTTTGGCGACCAGATCTGAATAGCCAGGTATTTCCCCACCTTCCTCTCACCTTCTCCTTCCATCCCCAATACCTTCAGCTTCACAACATTCCCCCATTGTGGATCCCATAGTCTCACTGGCTCCAGACGGTTGGGAGCAGTTGGGACTCTTGTGGGGTATTCATGTAAAAAAAAAAATACATATTTATTAAATCAATCCGTAATTGTTTAGCCCTTAGATTCCCAATTATTTGATGTTCACATTGTGCTTTCAACGAGAGGAAAATTGAGTATTGAATCATTGAAGAATTAATTATAATTTTATTATTGTGTATTGTGTTAGGGGAAAGGGTTGCGGAAGAGGAAGGTGGGGAAGTAACTGATCATTCAGGTCTGGTGGAACCACAGTGACAACTGATAACCCATTTCAGGTACCTATAGATATAAACCTAGGCCTGGACCTAATATATTAGTAAAGCCGCTTCTCCCGCAAACTTTTTTCCGAAACATTACACAAAAAACATACAAAAAAACATTTGTTTTCATAGACATTCCGTCTCCCGCTGAAATGTTTTGTTTTGATTAAAAACAAAACATTTTGCGCAGACAACAAGATGAGTTCAAGAATAATCTTTTGAATGTACTGCAAATTTTTATAGGTTGGAATATAATACCATTGTTTTGTTTATTGTTTGAATAAAAAATAAAATAAAAGGCAATGATTGTAAAAATAATAAGAAATATATATGTGTAAACCACTGTCATAATAATGTGTTTATCACGATGATTAAATATTCATAATCAGTTACTGAAGAAGCAAAATCGCGCATTTTCATTCACTTAAACTTTCAATATTTTGTGTGGCTTTTAGGTTATTTAAAAAAAAAATTATTTACTTTAAAAAAAACCATACTAAAAACCTATTTTATGTCTAATTAAAACATGTTTTTATATGTAAAGAAGGTTAGTAGTTTTTAAATAATCATAAAAACTAAAAAAGACGTACTTATATGCATGTTTACTTTTAAAAGTTCTTAATATGAGGGCTGTAGTCCTATTAGAAATAGCAGACATAATAAGAGAATAGATAAAAGTTAAATAAATTATTATTATTACTGATACATAAACAAACTTCTTATAATAATATATTATAATTTCGCTTAGTTCAAATAACCTAAAAAAACCCGTCCAATTTATGACGAAGTACCATCGGACGGGAGGCATAGATAGATCCGCACCGTGCGGCAATATCAAAAAATGAAACAAACTCTTCCCCCCTTCCCCTCTTCGCCCACGAGAGGAATGTTTTCCATTGATTTCGGAAGACAAAAACATTCTATACGCACACAGAAATGTGTATGGTAACGCCCCTTTGTTTTATTTTTTTATGTAAATGTTTTCAAAAAACAGTCGCAGGAGACGCGGCTTAAGGTGGAGGGGAATAATTTATTATTCCGAAATAATGATAAAATTATTACGCAATACCATAAACATGATGTTTATAAGGAGAAAAATATGAATTACATATTTTTTAAATTTACATAGGTTTAGCATTCATCAAAATCAAATTAGAAATATAATCTTTTTCTGACCGTTCTACGTCTGTTTTACAAAATATTTTTAAATATCGAATATCATTAAAAAATCCTTTTAACGTTTCTCTTCAACATGCGGTCATAAAAATTCAAATAAAAAACAAACGTTGGGTGCAGTTTAAATTTTTTATGAACACCAACGTTCATGTTTTTTTAAATGCGGCTTAAAAAAGTTACGTAAAGTTTATTAAAAAAAAACTCACTCGCAGATGATGGCAATTATTTTTCTCCAGTTTTTAAAAGTATTTTGAGATTTTTAAACCACCATTTAATTTAGAAAGGCCGGTTTAAAAATCAATGAATTCTTTGGCCGTCAGGTGTTGCTAATATTATCTGCTATGCGGTGACAACGCGAGCTAACGTTTTTTTTTAAATACGTCTCAGGAATTCATTTTTAAACTTGCCTGTAAAATTTATTTATTTTCACTTAAAAAGATTAAATTTGTCGAAACTCTTATATCAGTTGGTGGTCTAGTTGTTAGGATAGCGGCTTTCCAATCGCTGGGTCAGAGTTCAATCCCTATAAATATTTTTTTATTTATTTTTATTATTAAAACTTATTTGACGTAAGATGACGATGACGTATTTATAGGAACTGTGGGTGTTTGCAAAAAAAAACGTTTACGTGCGGGAAAGGTAAGGTATTGTTTTCGAAGATATAGCGATTTAAAACAAAATAAAGAAATTCGCGCGGGACCTTTATTTTCAACGAACCGCCGGCGCAAAAAATACCCGACTGAAGTGTGTAAAATACAAATTTTTAATAAAGGGTAAAATACAAAAAACATTCAAAGTCCTCAACTGACTAAAACCAACGTTTGATCAGCACTTATATTTTAGAAATAACACTCGTCCATCAATATCTAGAGATCGCGAGTTCGTTCCCTGGTACGGATATGTATTTTTTTTCAGCTTTAATTCAATTAAGTTTATTGAAAATATGTATATTTGCATTATTTTTTCTTTTTTACTATGGCCGCTTTTATCGCCATTTTTATGTTACGTACTTACTGTGTTTCGTAGAACTCCGTTTTATTTTTTGTGACAGCTTTTTTCGACGTTCAAAACCGTTTGAAAATAGTTTTGAACGCTGAAACAGCTATCGCAATAATAAAAACTAAAATACCTGCAGATTTTAATAACACTATTAAATTTATTTTCTTAAAATTAAAAATTAAATTAAATGGAGTTTTACGAAACACAATAAATACGTAACATAAAAAAGGCGAAAAAACGGCCACAGTAAAAAGAAAAATTAACATGGATGTATATTGGAGGTGATTTTTGATCAAAGGTGGAGGTGATCAAATTAGAATTGACCTATTATTTTTTGTCAAGTCACAAATTTTGTTTTTATTATGTTGTCATTAGTCGAGCGACGCAGCGCCATGGTGGTTATTTGAATCATTCATTCGTGTTCCCTTCGGCGAGACGTTCGTAAATTTCCGTCTTGGTTATTTGAACTATTCTCCATTTGCGTTCAGAGATTCATAGTTTGTTTTCCCAATAAAATTTACATAAACATTTACATTTTTAATTTAATTTAAATTTATACAATAGTATAAAAAAAAAAACAGTAGAACGGAAAAGAATCGAACCCAGATAGTTCGAATAGAAAGCAACTCCTCTGACCATTACACTACCAGGTCTCGTGTGGAAGGTGACAAATTTACTATTCATGCCGAAAATTAACAATCATTTTTGGAATTCGAAAATATATACCGAATATACTGACATCTTGCAAATGATCGTGAAAGGTTTTGAATGTGGATTTAGGTCAAAATTCCTACTACAAACGACTGTAGCCACTAGGGGGCGTTAATGTCGTTTCATGTCAATTTTCAAGGCTTACCATACGCTGTTAAGAGGCCGTCGTATTATAATACCGCCATACATCGGATATGTTGATATTAGCTCAACAGATATTAGCGTTCTCTGATCCGGGCGTTTCGAGTATGAAAGCGATATTTATTGAATACGTGATATCTGATATTTAGTATCGATATATCGTATATCGATATTTAGCAGCTGCGTTACTGACCGATCTCGATATATTCGATACAGTTTCATTTCAAGTTTTCATCATTATACGATATTAACAGATCCAAGGTACCTATCCGTATCGGTATCGCTGTATAAGACCAAGTTCCAAGTTGGAACGCTTTGGTTCTACCCGCTGCCATACTCTGAGATCATACGTAGGTACATTGTATTATATTTATTTTCTTTACTTTTGACTTATCGGAATCTTTTGGAATTTTGAGATAATAAAAGAAAAAACTATAAATCTGTAATAATAATAATAAATGGAAGATTTATACAGCACCGTTTTTATATAAAATCACTTTTAGGGCACTGCTTTTGATTCCAAAAAGCACGTTTTCAGTTCCTGACATTTAATTGGAATTATTCAATTTTTTATTATTATTTATTTTTATTGAGATTTAAAAACCTCATTTTAATATTTAATCATTGTAGAAAACAATATTAACATAACCCGAATGAAACATGAAAACGGAAAAAAATGACAGAAAATAAAAAGATTTCAGTCGCATCTGGGACTCGAACCCAGGTCTTCTGGCCTATCCGGGGCAGCCAACCAACTTAGTTAATGAGACCAGATCAATTCATGCCATCTTCATCGATATCATGTCTCAAATTCGAGATTTGTTAATATTATTCTCCATTTTAAGCGGTTGCCCCGGATAGGCAGAGGTCCTGGGTTCGAGTCCCAGATGCGACAGATATCTTTTTATTTTCTGTCATTTTTTCCGTTTTCATATTTCATTCAGGTTATGTTAATATTATTTTCTACAATGATTTAATTGGAGTGTTTATAATGCGAAAGTGATTGGTAAAAGTCGGTGATGCCCAAGGATGACATGGCACGATCAAGTGAACCAAATACTTGAGCCGATCATGTCAAAAGTCAGGACAACAGATATATGACAACAGGACAACAGATAGAATGTAAAAGTAGCACTGTAGGAATACCACTGAATAGAGTTATTTAATAATTTTTAAGTTTATTTATAGTATAGCGCACTTGAAGTGAAATAACACAAAACTGCGCTATATAAATGCTTTGTTATTATTATTATTATTATTATATATACTTTTTTTTTGTAACTTAACCTTATTTGTAAATTTACTACAAGGTTTTGAATAACAAGCCCCTGTTAGACAATCTACTAAATAATATTTTATCAGGACCTTTTGCCTTATGTTTTTGTAAAATGTCTTAAAAAAAAAATAAAAAAATCATGTAACTTTAATTAGGTACACACTGTAAAATGTAGATAGATAATAAATATGAACTTCTTCCTCGAAAAACATTTTATTTTTATGTTAGGTTTAATTTTTTCCGAAAAACAAAATCTTTTATTCAAAGAAAAACCAACATTAAACAGCACAAAAATATTATATCATAACGCCCCTCCCGCGGTACCTAATACCCGGGAACGGTGAAAATAAAGTACAACATAATAACGGCAAACGAATATATCAAGAATGGGTGATATCGCAAAACAACAGGTTTGAGACTTCGTCCTATACACCATCTATAATTTATAATAATTAGGGGAGAACAAGTTCCCCCCCTTTCAAGAAAAAGTTATAAAATCAGCCCAAACTAAAAGTAACTCAAAGGGATTTCTCTTACGAGGATTCTAGCTTTGTTCGAATGTGAGCCGCAAGCGGAAGTGGTGACATCTTGTGGCAAATTATTATACGAATTTCACAAACGTTAGCGTATATGGGATGATAATGAAAATAAAGGGAGATGGGCCGTAAAACTTCATATAAGTGGGGGAGAACAACTTCCCCCCCTTTCAAGAAAAAGTTATCGCTGCTTAGAACAATAATTCATAATATTATCAGTACAGTTTTAACTCTAAGCGATTTTACTTACGAGGATTTTAGCTTTGTTCGAATGTGAGCTGTAAGCGGAAGTGGCGACATCTTGTGGCAAATTATTAAACGTATTTCACAAGCGCATATAGAATGATAATGAAAATAAAGGGAGATGGGCCGTCAAATTTTATATAGTACAAAACCGCGAGCGTCGCCAATATTTTTCACCCACACTACTGCAAATAACATGCCGCCTTTGTTTCTACCAACACACCAAACGCATAACTTTTAGTGCATAGTCGATTTAAAAATCTGTGCAGTTTAGTCGTAGCTAATCTTATCTGCTTAATATGTTTATTACCTACCATAAAAGATATGAATAAATGATATTATTACTTCGAATTCAATTTGTGTATTACGGATTTTTAAATTGACTAATATTAGAAGCTGTAACACAGCGCTTAAGCGGCGTTCTCAAGTTCAGACAGACAATAGTCAGATAAGCTCATAACCTACAGAGATGGTTATCTGCTATAATTGGATGTCTCACAAAGGCTAGCTACGGAACCGGGCCAGTAAAACTCCGAAAAGAACGTTCAGCTGCAAGTTTTTTTATTATTTATTTATTTAATTTTTTTTCGAGGTCGGCAGATCATTCCCCACCCGAGCTTTTGAACACGAGAACGAGTCGTAGAAGTGACCCGTTCTCATGTGACAAATGTCAACCGTGTGCAAGTGTTGGGCGCGTTTGGCGTGTTTCCCGACTATACACCGGTGCCGAAGGGATCAATGACGCTAGTTCCTCAGAGCATCTTCTATTAAAATACCGGTAGAACAAGGATAGCATGCCCATCTGACGTCTGTTCCACAAAGATTGGAGTCTGTTTGTTAAGATAGGCGAACCTATCAAACGGGCCGCCCGTTTCTGCACAGAGTCAAGGGTTTATTTTAGATATATTTCGGGACTCTCGACCAGAGGTGGCTGCCTAATTCTGCAATGGGGCGCACTTGCAATTTGTACAGGGTCAGCAGTAGTGTATTATTAAAGTATCTGCTGGCTCTGTACAATACTTCCAGCTTCTGAGAAGCTATCTTTACTCTGGCTTCGTTGGAGCCCCCATACTTGAGCTGGTCCCTTAAGGTTATCAATGGAGGGCTTGTTGGGAAGATTGCTTCCATTAAAGGAGACTAGATTGTCATTTCGATCCCTTTTAGACGTAATCAGACACGATTGGGTTTTGGAAACATTAAATTCGATGAGGTTATTCTTACACCAAGAGGAGACCTTCTCGAGGTAACCGTCCATTCTCTGCTTCAAAGCCCCCCGAGCCGTTGGAGTTTGTGTACCCTTTGGGAGCTTGTCAAACAAAAGGCTATCATGGACTACCAGTAGATCAAGGACAGCATTCCCATTTGACTTCAGGTGATCCAACGATTGCAATCCACGATAATTCCAAATAAGCCGTCGGGTCTAAGTAGAACAACGACAAAAGATAAATTTGAAATTTGTAATACATATTTGTTCATGCAGAATTAAATTTCTCGGTTTTCAACTGAGTAAATCAATAAATTTAAATTTTATTTACTTCGCTTTCTATTTCCGGTATAGCCATCCTCGTCAATTGTTTCCGTTTATCTCTAGAGAAAATTTAATTATATATATATATATATACTCGTATAATCACCTCTTCCCGTATTATGTTGATCTAGTAAGATTTTAATGACCTTTGTTGATCTACCTTTAACACCGATTATATATTTATAGGTTGTGAACTCACAGAGTATGGCAGCCATCAACCATATACATAAATTAATGATAAACATTTCCTAGTAGTCGAATAGATCTCAGAATCAAACAGAAAAATAGTTGCAATCACATTGTACTAATTTCCCACGCCAAGGCGCTCTGTAATTGCAAGGTTTAGTTAACCACTTTTTAGGTGAGTTTTTTTACTTACTGATAAATCAATCATATATTTAATTCAAGGTTCTCATTATTTGATAGCAAAATTAAATGTTTGTTTTCTAATGGTAAAGTTAAAAGCAAACAAATTATGGTTAAAACAAAAACCACCTCAACCCAGGCCAGGACAATGAAACATTTATTTATTTATTTGTAAGAAACAAACAGCTTATAATACAGATTTATATAAAAAGAAGTTTAATAAAGGTAAGTCAACAAAGTTTCTTATGCTACCAGTGGTTAAGTACAGATGTTTCATTATTATTAATTTTTTTATATGAATACCGCACAAGAGTCCCAACTGCTCCCAACCGTCTGGAGCCAGTGAGACTATGACATTCCTAATTGGGGAATGTTGTGAGGCTGAAGGTATTGGGGTGGGGAAGGAGAAGGGGAAGAAGAAGGTGGGGAAAATACCTGGCTATTCAGATCTGGTCACCAAACACGGCTAAAAGCCATTTCAAGCAACGTTTAAATTCTGAACGGTGGTCTTTCACCAGGGTGATTTGAACCCGCGACTTCGGATTTGTAGTCGAAAGCCTTACCCCTCGACCATGGAGGTCGTCAATTATTAGAAAAAATAATAACAAGGAAGGGGGAGAGAAAGCGGAAGATTGGATCGGGAAAGGAGATGCTCTCGATACATATTATACTCGTACACAATTTATAATCGTACTACTTCGGTTCGATATTTTGAAAGGGTGTTTGAAGAATGTCGATATTGTGAAATTGTGCATTATATTGCGCACAAATACGGGGAATTGGAGAATTAATCCTAAGATTGGTCCTGCATGCGGGTAAATGAAAAAAAATCGGTTTGTCGGGTTGGTCTTGATCACAACACAGGCAACATCTTCCGCTTCCTCTGATGACTGTAGGAGGTTTTATTGTGAAATACAGAATGTCCAATAACATTTACTAAATCACATTCTGAAATACTTAATTTTTCAAATTGAGTAATTTGACCATATTCGAAAAAGGGTTCGTAAGTAAGAGATTTTGCACGAAAAACATTTATTTTAGAACTGACACTTTTTTTTTTCTAGGCTTATAAAAAGACTAACAAAAAAGACTAGGTTGAACGAAAGGCCATGTTTTACTTGCAGTATTTAATCAAATAATCTATGATATTTCCTGGCTATCAAATTTTCAAACGAAAAACACATGATTTTGCTTTACTTCCCATTGCATCATCTTAACACTGTTTATTAGTGAAGTTTATTTGTGGTTTTGCAAGCAGATGACGTCATATTGTATGGTTCCATGATATTTGATCCCCCGATATCTGGTCGTCCTACAGTTGACCCCCCGACAATTGATCCTCCCGATAGTTGATTCCTCCGACAGTTGGTCTCTCGGATGGTTGATCCCCTAGAGGATTATTTCTGCTGTACGTCCTCATTTGTAAAGTAAGTATGCAGAGAGGATATACGGCCAAATGACAAAATACGACATACTTATAAATGCAGTCGGCTTAGGGAAAAATATGCTATAGGTTCCTACTGGCAAATAATATTACTAAATGTCCCCGAAGGGGTTAGCAGAAAGGTGTACGGCCGTAGGTATGACAAAAGTCGATGTACTTTTACATGCATGGAATTCCGCTTTATAAAATATTTTATCTAACAATAAGTCGGAGGGATCAACTGTCTGGGGATCAACTGTCGGGTCATCATAAATCTGCAGCGAAATAAAATATTTGGGCATGTCATCACTGATGACCTAAATGATAAAAATGACATAGAACGCCAAAGAAGAGTACTGAGCGTGGGAGCCAACATGCTCGCCAGGAGATTTAATAGGTGCGCTCCTCCGGTAAAGAAGCAACTATTCCAGACATACTGCATGAGCTTTTAGACTAGCGAACTATGGAAAAGGTATACACAAGGAGTCATGAACCCACTCCGAGTACAGTATAACCACGCTTACAGGACGCTGTTCGGCCTCCCTTGGCGATGCAGCGCCTCGCAAATATTCGAAGGTAGAAGGGTGAATGAATCCGCTGCTTTGATGCGCCACAGAGTAGTCGGGATGAGTCAGAGCTACCGGAGATCGGAAAACACTCTTGTGCAGGCCGTCGCCCAGTGGCAGGGCGTGCCCCTACATCATGGATGGAGACCGTCAAGCCACCGAAGCATAAGTGCTAAATATGTTCACCTTTTTGTTTTTATTTTATTTTATTTATGTTTTTTTCGTTCTATTTCCACATCATGTAATTTATCCAGATGTATTATTTTACATGGCAGACAGAGTATTGCACTCACCGCTTTGTTCAGCTGAAATAAACACATTATTATTATTAATATTATTGCATATATCACACATTACTTGCACTGTTGGAAATACGGTTGAAATTGCCACTTAACGCCGGTCGTCTGTCTCGATTAATAACATCGCTAAAAAATTATTTATTGTATTTTCTTCAATTATTTAGTTTGTGAAAATGTAGACACGTATCATTTCAGATTTGCATTAGAAATAACCGATGCATATGTGAATAGGTAAATCCACACCTAAATCACATTATACGAGTATTATGCAGTCGCTGAGTGCAGTGGCGCACCTACTAGTTCTGTGAAATTTTCCGTCAGAGCGGGAGGGAGTAAGCTTCCCTTGACTGAGAAAATTTGCCGCGTAAATTTGAAAACTACTGCAGCACCGCTGCGGGTTGGAGCCACCACGTTTTCAGCAGTGGCGCACAAATCACCGGAAACACACTCGATGCCTGGAAACATCATTCGTTTATCCAAAGATGTTTTAACATTAAAAAAACATAACATCTAAACAACGAAAAAACGAAGCGACAAAACGAAAAAAATACATCGAAACCACAACCGAAGACTATCGTGGTCGAGGAAAGATTCTCGACTTCAAATCCCGGCGTGCCCAAATAAATTGTATTTCACTAATACGACTTATTTCCACCAACTTCAGAAGTAATAGTCTTGCTTTAACGTACCATTTGGACAGCTAAAGACAAAGGTCACGTGACACATACTTTAGGCACCAGCCTAGTTCACTGCCGTCCACGATTATTTCGCGTAATTTTTATTGCGGTAAGCAAATTATAAGAGAAGTTTTAAAGGGTTATTTTACTTATTTGCAGTTTTACTTAAATTGGCGGCATGCCTAGCTCGTCCCTCGCCCCCCTTTATTATGTGTTCTTCCCTTTGCTTGTCTTAGCATATATATATATATACTGAGATATTAATTTAATTTGGATTAAATGTGAAATAACCACACACACATATATATATGTATGTGTGGTTATTTCACATTTAATCCAAATTAAATTAATATCTCAGTATCGCCATGACGAAGGACAACCATTAATATTTTTTATTATTTATTTAAAAATCAAAACGTTGCTTTAAATGGCTTTAGCCGTATTTTTTTGACCAGATTTGATTAGCCAGCCTTCCTGTTCCGCATTTCCTTCCCATCCCCACTTCCTTCAACCATGCATACCTACATACCCCGATTGGGGATACGATAGTCAGAAGTGTGCCGTCCATATTGGCACAAAAGCACTGCCTTCCCTATCCGCTGCATGATAATAATAATATGATTAATAAATATAAATTATTGAAAAAAAAACAATATTCAATTACAAAATGCGCGCGAAGTGACAGCCGTGTGCGCCACACAGACTGCACTGCCATGAACGTGTCAAAGGCAGGAACTAATAAATTATGCAAAATGACGCACACATCATAAAATGTTGACTCTATTCTATACATTCAAACGTACGTGTGTGCGAAATGCGCGTCAAGGGTAACGGACCACTCGTTTGTGCTAGTGTCTGAAAAGCAGTCCTTTTCGGCAATGCCGGCAAATATAGCAATCAGTGCCATCTGTTTGTATATCTATTAATTAAAACAACTTTACTAACAAAATTATGATATTGTCATATTGCCTTTCTTTCAAAATAGTGCCAGTGTTTAGTTTGCGGATAAAGGGAAAATTTTATATTTTCTGTAATTGGTTTTTAATATATATAATAAATAAGATAGGAATAATATATAAAATTGGAATAATATGTGAAGTATTTTTTTTGCGGTAACTCCACACAGGAGACCATGAAGGAAATTATTTCCTTCAAGGCCTATATCATCTTTGAGGATGTTGTGTCTTTCAGAGGATAGGAAGGAGTGAACTTGGGTCTTGGAGAGACCCATGTTATAGGATGGAGGAAACACAGAGGTCGGCAGATCATTATGTAATTAATATTAAGTAATATGATTAAATAATATAAGTTTTAAAATAGGTTAAAAATAATATGTATGTATGTAGTTAATTAATATACCATGTATATAGTACATTAATTGATTAAATTTAAATTAAATTTGGGTAATTCCAGCCAACCTCGACTACAGCCAGTAGCTTAGCCATTCTTAGCAAAAACTTGCAATAAGAGTGTCTGGTGTTTTAAAAAATATATATATTCGGTAGTTTTCCTACTGCCTACCCTCATTACAAACTCTTTGTACGCCAGTACCCCTATTCCTCCTGGCTCATGAAAATCGAGAGCAGTTGGCACTCTTGTGCGATACTCTCTTATAAAAGAAGTTAGTGAAGACAAGTTGATTATTCTCGATTTCTTTCTTTCAATTTGTTCAGCCAGTGAGTTTGTTGAAAAATCAAGTATTCAAGATTCAAGAACGTTTTAATACTTAATTTAAAAATAAAAAAAACTTTATAATAAATAATTTGGAACGCCACTGCCCTCTACGCCCGACAAAAGCATGAAGACGTCCTGAAAATTAGCTGTCATGAAGTCCCTGACATTATAATACGAGTAGTTTAGTACCGGCACAAGTCGGCGTAGCGCTACGGCGTGGCTAGCTGCTGCGGCAGCCACTTCGCTCTACATTGTTACCATGGATATACTACATGGAGTTGCATGAATGTCAAAACAGTTTACCTCATTGCACCAATATAAACAAAACTCAAAGTATTAAATATTTTGGAATCTTAATTCATGATAAACTCCGCAGGAAAGACATTAACTTCAAAAAAGCTAATAACACTCATCAAGAAATTACAAAATATCTTGTCAGCTAACTCACCATCACGCCGTTCCCCCGCAAGGGTAGGCAGAAAGGACGGACCGCCAAAGAACTAATTCTTGGCACACACTTGTTGCTTCATTAACATTCATAGATCGTCTCATACATACTCTTCTATTATTCCGACTTCGGACATGGCCCGACTCGAGTATTCGATTCACTTTTTTTTACGGAAACTCCAGGAGTTACAGTAACTACAGGAGGCCCTGCGGGAAATAATTTCCTTCAAGGCCTATATCATCTTTGGGGATGCCGTGTGGAGCGTCTTTTAGAGGATAGGAAGAAGTGATTTTGGGTCTTGAAGAGACCCATGTTGTAGCTGTTGAATACAAGAACGAGTCGTAAAAGCGACCCGTTCTCATGTGATAAATGTCAACCGTGTGCAAATGTTAGGCGCGCGTTTGGCGTGTTTCCCGACTATGCACCGGTGCCAAAGGGATCAGTGACGCTAGTTCCTGAGAGCATCTTCCAATAAAATACCGGTAAAACAAGGACAGCATACCCACCTGACGTCTGTGCTCCAAAAATTGCAGTCCGTTCTTTAAAATAACTTGTTCGTGCCATGTCTTCCTCGGGCGTCCCCGGCTTCTTCTTCCATTCACATTTGCATCATATATTCTTACACTCCTTTCTTCATTCATTCGCTCTACATGTCCAAACCATCTAAGCGTTCCTTTCTTAATCTTACTCATTACTCTTACATCAGCCTTGCATTCTTCACGAATCTCAATATTTACATAGATCATACAT
The DNA here is from genome assembly GCA_022606495.2 of Halesus radiatus. Classification (NCBI taxonomy): domain Eukaryota; kingdom Metazoa; phylum Arthropoda; class Insecta; order Trichoptera; family Limnephilidae; genus Halesus; species Halesus radiatus. The sequence continues at coordinate 19,578 of JAHDVE020008180.1, forward strand.
AGTTTTACCACACATTCGCCTCAGATATCTTCATTTCTAAGGAATTCAGTTTACTTTCATCCTTCCTCTGCCAATTCCATGCCTCACTGCCATATATCAGGGTCTGTATCAGCACTCCAATGTGGACCGCTAGCTTCGCATATTTGTACAACTTTTTGCTAGCGCCAACCGCGTTCAGTCCTCCGTTAATGGAGTTTCCTGCATTCACCCTTCTTTCAATATCCCTACCAGTCTTTCCATCTCTCGTGAATATATTTCCCAAATATACAAACTCATTGAACTGCTCCAAGTCTCTTATCAACAAAGGATTTAAATAGAGTTTTTTATGATTTATGCCACTCTCATTTATAATATGGAATTTTGGGATGGGGCTCAGCTCCGTCAAATTACATAAAACCACTAAATCCAACTCAGAAATGCATCATAAAGACCATTTTAAAGGTCCCTATAAAGAAGTCAACAACGGAGATCTTTAAGCATTTTCGCGTTCCAAGTGTACAAAAAATCTTTTCCAGAAAATATTCAGTTTAATCATATTAAAACGGATAAAATGGCAATGACTTCTCATAATCATAATACCAGAAGAAAGCAACCAGACAAGCTAAATGTACCTAGGTGTAATACTACCTTTGGACAAAGAATCTTTGAATTTTTAGCTGCAAAATTATACAACAAACTCCCACTTACTATCAATAATTGCACTAAGTCCGGCAAAACATGGTTTAAGGAATTAACAGAAGAATAACTAACTGGTATTTTTAAAATAACGTCGTAGAAGTTACTGAAAATACCCTCCCCAAGTCTTGAAGTTCAAATATAGAAGTCGCTGAAACCCCCTTATCCAAAATCTAGTTCGCCTCAGTACAGGATCTCCTAGTTAGGAGAACTATGACCGGTCAGTGGCTGAGTTGGCATCGCGTTTGGGTCTCACCCAGGCGTCGTGAGTTCAATTCCTCTGCTGGCTAAGTCCTCCATTTACGACACAAGCAACATTTTCCGCTTACTGTGATGGTAGTAGGAGATTTTCAAATATTGTCAGATTATTCGTAACCAGGGAATATTTGTCTTTCTTTAAAAAAAATATTTTTTTTACCTTATCTTAAAATGTCAAAATTAGATAGAAATTAATAAAAATAAAAACATGGAGATATGGCATGGAAACGTGCCGACTGTCGCCGAGCTACGATCAACATGCACGGTCTATCAATACCACTATAATAATAATAAGAATACTTCGTTATTCCAGAAGGTGTTGCGATGCCAGTAACGGTCGGTCATTTGGAGTCAATGGGGACAGATAATAAAAGAAAATAGAAGAAAAATCAGCGAAGATTTATCCTTATCAAAGTTATCCAATTATTTAAACGTAAAAATAATTAGGTTACATTTGCAGAAATCTTTATTACCATCGTGCATCCCCTCGGGTCAAGAAAATAAAATATCATGTAAAGCGAAAGTTGGTGTTTTCTCTTTTTAAAACATATGTCTGATCATAAGAGAAAAGGAGATAGAACGTGTTATATGAGGATCGACATTTGTTATTATTAAAGTATCTACAGGTCCTGTAAAGTATGCCCAGCTTCTGAGTGGCTAACTTGACTCTGGCGTCGATGGAGCCCCCATACCTGAGCTGGTTATTTAAAGTTACACCAAACAAATCAATGTAAGGCATGTTGGGAAGATTGCTTCCGTTGAAGGAGACTAGTTTGTCATTTCTATTCATTTTGAACCTAATCAAGACATGATTGAGTCTTTGTAATATTAAGTTCGACTAGCAGAGGAATTGAAACCACGAAGCCCAGGTTTCTAACTGGTCAAATATGTATGTTTAGATATATGTATAATAAATTTCTAAAGAAGCTAAATATTGTCATTTGGTGGCATATATGGCACAAAATTACCCGAGTGGATTTGGGTACAATCAGTGCATTCCTTTCTCGATCCTAGGTATATTGAACGTGGGTATGATAAATAAACCCAAGCCTTTCAAAAACGTAAACAAAAATAACAACACGTCAGTTGAACGACCTCTGAAACAAACAGGTTGTCAAAACAACACGTGCAAATAACCAAGTCACGATTTCACAACCAAATTCAATACTAAGCGAGCCAAAGGCCTATATTTCACCATAAACAAGTCAAAATTACACCACAAAATGGATTGATTTCATAACACCTGCAAATAACGTTGCCGGCGCCCTATAAAAACTGTACGCACATAGGCACGCGCCGCTATTCCTGCTCACGACTCCGACCAAGTAACATCTCCACTGTAACGCTGCTCCACCGTAAAAATCGACAATCATCATTTATCTTCAATCTACCCGGACCAACTCTCCTCACCAAGTGAGAGATCTCCACTCTACCCGAACTGCTCTTTTCATCAAGTGAGCTTGCCGCAACCGGTCCGACCCTAAAAGCCGTCCCCGGATATGCTGCAACCTGAGCCCGACAGCCACCCAGCCTACCCACGAGCTTGCAGCAACCGGTCCGACCCTAATGCCGTCCCCGGATATGCTGCAACCTGAGCCCGACATTCACCCAGCCTACCCACGAGCTTGCAGCAACCGGTCCGACCCTAAAGCCGTCCCCGGATATGCCACAACCTGAGCCCGACAGAAAACCCAGCCCACTTACGAGCTTGCATCGACTGGTCCGACCCTAAAGCCGTCTCCGGATACGCAGCAAGCTTCGCTCATATGACAGCTGACACCACCTCAAGCGATCGA
>JAHDVE020008181.1:0-70757 GCA_022606495.2 Halesus radiatus
CAGTCGTTATGAATTATTCGTTTTTGTCGGGGTCACCAATTTAACGTTTGATGTTATCTGTCTTAGATGTGTTCGGCGGTGTGTAGTGTACTATGATACTTACCAATACTCACCAGAACGCTTACGTTAATGATTGTCGCGGAGATATTAAATGAAAGAAAGGTTCACTATTTGTTTGATTTATTTCTCACGCGTACAAAAATCAGAAGGAATATTTAAAAGACTAGAAGTGATGCATTATGCAAATCTACAAGTTACTAGCCAGTTACTAACACGACCGGATCAGCAGGGAGCAGAAAAGTGAATGATTCTCCTGTTCTGTGGATAACAGAAAGTCGGCCGGTTGACATTTGAATGAAGGGTTACCATAAGAAAAAAATAAACTTTGTGGCTAATAAATTGCTTGCATATTACAGTATGGATAATGGGTACCACACCAAATGAACGAGAGACAAATCGAAAAACCATTTGTGAAATGCTGCTTCAAAGGTTCGAAAGGAAATCTTTTCTGCATCGAATTGTCAGGGGGGCGAAAAATTGATTTATTTTGAGAACCCGAAGCGGAAAAAATCATGGCTTTCACCTGGTGAGGCCGGCTCATCGACTCCAAGGCCAAATCGCTTTGGCCGTAAGACAATGCTCCGTTTTGGTGGGACCAGTGTGGTGTACTTCGAGTTATTAAAACCTGGTGAGACGGTGAATACGGATCGCTACCGACAACAAACTATCAATTTGAATCATGCGTTGGTTGAAAAACGGCCGGAATGGGCCCGAAGACATGGCAAAGTTATCCTACAACATGACAACGCACCGCCTCATACAGCTAAAGTAGTGAAGAACACTCTCAAAGCATTGAATTGGGAAATATTATCGCACCCGCCGTACTCTCCAGACCTTGCCCCGTCCGACTATCACCTTTTCGCATCGATGGGACACTCACTCGCAGAGCAGCGCTTCGCCAATTTTGAAAAGTCGAAAAATGGCTCGTCGAATGGTTTGCCTCAAAGGAGAATTTTTTTTTTGGAATGGTATCCATGATTTGCCTCAAAGATGGGCAAAATATATAGAATCCGATGGTCAATACTTTGAATAAAAAAAAAATTGAGATACCCTTGAGAATTAAGCGTTTTCTTTATTGAAAAAACCGGCAAACTTCAACTTACACCCCTGGTACCAACATCCAGAGGCGTGCATTCCATATAGGCACATAAGCACTGACCCTACCTTGCTCACATAAAATAAAATAAATTATAAAAATATTGCAAGAAATCAGTGTGCTCGTAAACTTTAAAAATACGCGCGAAGTTCCAGCTACGAATCGCAGAGCCGCGCGCTCCTCCAGCCGCCCTACTATAACATGTCAAAAGCAGGAACTAAGTATGCAAAATGTCACACTCAATTGTTGACAGCGTTCTACACAAGAATGTACATGTTGGAACAATGTAAATTCAAGAGAAGATGCGTTTATGTCACATAAAGCCGTACCTATCGGTACAAATTACAAATGTGGCAACCGGTGCCATCTGTTGGTACCACTATTGATTAGTACAACTCTACTAATGAAAAAAATATCGTACTCATCTTGTGTTGGCTTTCTTTCATCCAAATTGTGCGGTTGAAAAAATATTGAAATTATATATATCCAGTAATTTCCTTATAATAAGCATAAATTAAGCGGTTATTTGGATTAATTGATAAACTAAAGTTCTTTAAAACTTAAGACAAGATTTTTGTGCATAGTGCAAAGGGTAACAATTATTATTTTTATAAACAATAATTATTAATCTAAAACACTTATCCAAATTGAAAAAACCTTCCGAGCAAAGATAAATGTCGCCGGCAGGACTCGAACCCGCACCCTTCTAATATCCGGTCAGATGCTCTACCGTTGAGCTACGTCGGCTTATCGCAAACCCGCCAAGTTAATCAATATATACTAGTGTTCCATTCAATAATTACTGTTTTTATTATTTGAGGGATTTAGCCGTTACAAGCCTCTCTCATATTAATAAAGTTGGTTGTTTACAGGTGAAAAATATAATAAAAAAAAAACAGTAATTATTGAATGGAACACTAGTATATATTGATTAACTTGGCGGGTTTGCGATAAGCCGACGTAGCTCAACTGTAGAGCATCTGACCGGACATTAGAAGGGTGCGGGTTCGAGTCCTGCCGGCGACATTTATCTTTGCTCGGAAGGTTTTTTTCAATTTGGATGAGTGTTTTAGATTAATAATTATTGTTTATAAAAATAATAATGGTTATTTGGATATTTGATGTGGCGGGTAATCCCAGCTAACATTGGCTAAAGCCAGTAAGTTAGTCATATTTTTAAATATCAATTATTTCACTGTTTTTCCTAGCGCCTAGCATACTTAAAAGCCGGCCACTGCCAACACTCATTGTCATAAATTTCAGAATCAATGTGTAAGTAAAATAGTATTTTTCATACAATAATACTAATATTATTTGGAAGAAATTAGTATCTTTCAGTTTGACGCGTCACTACTTTTAAATGGTGGATATTGAATGTATTTGTTAATTATTTAAAAGTATTCTAAATTAAGTATCTTACCCTAGTACCTGCCTACGCCATACTCACTACAAATGATACGGATTAATGGTAACATTGAATGGTATGAAACAGCTGTCCGAGTGATTTGATGGAAATGGAAATTTACCGAGAACAGGGAAATCAAAAAATATTTACAATTTCTTCAAAAGATTGGTGTTCACTTTGTGGCGTCATTATTAATAAATTAATTAAAAAATACTTTGTAAGAAAGCATCTCTTCCGAAACATGTTGATATTTATACTCGTATATTAATAAAGTGGTGAATTTTTTTTATTATTGAAAAATTTTGTTACATATGTACATTTTGAAACAGTCTAAATACAAGAAAATATGATAAATATTAAATATGTAAATAAAAAAAATACCACAAGAGCAAAGCCTCTGTGTGGGTATTATAATAGTTTTTTATCGCATCTCTATGGCTTATGTGAAAGTTTTCATTTTAAACAAAAATTAAGGTAATCTGTACCAGACGTAATCTGGCACACAAGCGAACTGTAGAGGCCGACTGATCCCAATCTACGACGGAGCGAGGCTGGGAGGGGAGGTAGCACTCCTACCGTTCCTTTTGCAAGGAGAAACGGTACTGACGACAACGACTTTTGGTAACCTTGTCCGAGGCACTTGCTTATTGGGTCCAGTCCGAGGCAGCAGTCCGATGGGGGTAAGCAGTGGTCAGAGTAAAACAAGGCGGGTGGTTCAGAAGTCAGAGCGGGCGGTCGAGATAGAGAAGTACTTGTCAGGCTGGCGGTCGAATGCTAACTGCTGCAAACTGGCTTTCGCAGGCAATTTATTCAGTCATTTAAGTATGAGCGGTCGGTGGAGAACAAGCTCGCCACAGACCGCCCGTTACATATATTAGCAAACAATATTTTAATCACAAGTATGCCGCGTCAAAACATTCCGGGAGAGGCGGGACGTCCGATACAGTAATCATTTTCTTAAAAAAGATACGTGCTAGCGAAAATAAGAAAGATAAAATATGATATAAAGTGATAATAATAGCAAACAAAAAAAAGGTTTCATTAGTTATGACAGCAAACAGAATGTACTGATATTATCACATATTCGTTCAAAAGTATAATAAGATTTTAGTGGGCGTTTTAAAATCATACAATACTGATGTTTTGAAAGTAGGTTTTAGAAAAATGTATGTGTATTGTGCTATTGGTGTATTAAAAAATGATAACATAAAATAAGGCATTGAACAATATAATACATTGTTGGTACCAGCAACAGTTGAAAAATTGAGTAGAATTTTAAAAGTCTAACATTAAAATTTAAACAAAAGATAACAAGCTAGAATTCTATCTAAGGGAAAATACTACAGATGACCGTTTGATGACTTTTTTTATATAAATACATCACAAGAGTCCCAAATGCTCCCAACCGTCTGGAGCTAGTGAGACTATGGCATTCCCAATTGGGGAATGTTGTGAGGCTGAAGGTATTGGGAAGGGGAAGGGGAAGAGGAAGGTGGGGAATACCTGGCTGTTCAGATCTGGTTACCTAACACGGCTAAAACCCATTTCAAGCAACGTTTCAATTCTGAATGGTGGTCTTTCACCAGGGCAATACTAAGAGTATCTTCCACTCTGGAACGTGCGCAAATATACTACATATTATTTTTACATAAATTAATTGTGAACAACACAAATTAATTAAATTAAATTTACTTGCACACGCCGGGATTTGAACCCGCGACCTTCGGATTCGTAGTCGAGAGCCTTACCCCTCGACCATGGAGGCCGTCAAGTTGAGGCTGTTAAGACTTATAAGAAAAAAATATCTACTTCAGTGTTTTTTATCCAAGATTTAATATATTTTTTATAAGAGTTAATGTTTTGACATAACACGGTCACTTCGAAGGTTATGAATAGTGAATAATAATTTTTTGGTGCAATAAAATGAATATACCTTTGGGCCAACCTGGTTTTGTAATGGGGTAGTGCATATACACAATTACCATGTCTTTGGCTAGAGCGATTTGAATTTTTTGTGAAGTTGTTTGGACGCATGTAAATAAATAAATTTTAGACATTGAATGCTACAGGTCTGTCTTAGGTCCAAAATATCACTTTCTATGAACAATTGTTTGGAGGGATAGGTTTGGTTTTTCTGGTACATAATCTTGATTATTGATTTTTGTACAATTTCCAGAGGTATTATGTGATTATTGTAAGTTCCGCACCAACCAATTATTCCATGGGAAAGAAGATGAGTGAACTAGAACATTGTAAACAAGTTTCATGGTTTTCACATTTAATAAGTTACTCATTATTACAAAGTAATTTTTAATTAATTTATTACAATAAACATTTATCTTTTTTTTATTCATAATAATGATTGTTACAGAGGGTAGATGTGATGGAAATTAAATAACATATACAATAATTTTAAAGTATTGCTACGCTAATGCAGAGAACTGGCTCTTGAGCTTGGTGTGGGAGATAAACATGTTAATAACAATAAGAAGTTAAACATAATAAACAGGGCTATATAAATAATTTATATTAACTAACTAACTATCACACCGTTTAGCCGCAGGGGTAGGCAAAGAGGACGGACCGCCAAACAACTCGATCTTGGCATACACCTCTTGCTTCATTCACATTCATACATCGTCTCATACATTCTCTTCCGTTATTCCGACTTCTGACATGGCACGACTCAAGTATTTGATTCACTTGGTGGTGCAATGCCTTCCTCGGGCGTCCCCGGCTTCTTCTTCCATTCGCATTCGCGTCATATATTCCCCTTACACTCCTTTCTTCATTCATTCGCTCTACATGCCCAAATCATCTAAGCGTCACTTTCTTAATTTTACTTATTACACTTACATCAATCATGCCTTGCATTATTAACGAATTTCAACATTTTTCAAACGATCATACATGGTTTTAACAAAGAATCGCCTCAGAGATCTCATTTTACAGCATTCAGTCTACTTTCATCCTTCCTCTGCCAGTTCCATGCCTCACTGCCATACATCAAGGTTGGTATCAACATTCCATTGTGGACTGTTAGCTAAACTAACTAACTAACCATCACGCCGTTTCCCCGCAGGGGTAGGCAGAGAGGACGGACCGCCAAACATCGTCTCATACATTCTCTTCTATTATTTATTAGCTAGATAATTAATATGAAGTACCAGAAATTGGGTAGCATAAATAGGTGTAAATATGACTTATAATTTCATTCTTTATTTTTTATATTTTAATTACTCTTATTTATTTTTTGTTTACTTCTTCGGGAAGCCTGTTAAAATATTGTATCGCTTTGTAAACATATATATATACATATTATTTTTTTTGTATTTCTTGGGCATTAACTATGTAACAATTTGTATACATTTTGTTTGAAGAGTTTTAATCTCTATGTACTTTTGTTACTTAATTTTATTACTGCGCTACCGGTTTCGACACATCCGTGCCATTCATTCACTGGCGTTCTTAAAACTAACTTAAATTAAACAAGTACAGAAATAATTACACATTATTAGGTAAGGGTAGTGGGAGTGGTGATTTGGAGGGGGGTGGGCGGTCGGAGGAGTCAAAATAACTAGGAAACCCGGTTAACAAAGGTGATTTACAGGGTGCTATTATTTTGTTTACTAATTATTATTTCGTTATTATTTTGTTACTAAATTAATTTTAGATTTATTTTTTTTATTATTTCTAAAGTATATATTTTTTCTCTACTTGTTACAGAAATATATAATACTAACAAAATATATTTTTTAATCATTATTATTATTGTTAGTTTTTTTTTTTAATTGCTATAATACGTTTATTTAGATTTTAAATTGTAATATATTGTTACAATAATAAATATCGAATGGCATTCCAGAATAACATAGTGTACATGCATGTATTTTAGTAATAATGTAAATTAAGTACTAGAATGAAGTTTTGGATATACTCCTAGATATGTTTTGAGTTGATTAAGTTCAGTTTTTAAATAAGTTTTTTTTTTAAATTAATAGTTTATCTGTAATTTTTACACTTCTTCGCGCAGACTGTTATTATTTTAATATCTTCCACTGCACTTTTTACCATTGAAAGTCCTCTACAACGCAGGTGAACTCCTAAGATGGAGGCACTGGCATGCATTGCTCTATGACCAAAGGTAGGCTGTGTGTACTTTTTCAAGTTCTGGTAAGAATTGTGCAGTGAATATTTGAAAATGGTCATTATATTATCATCTTCCTTTGAGTGCTGCGGCCAACTGAATAATTGGGAATTCAGGTTTTTTGCTTATTTGAATGCAATATGACTTTTTATATCTTTTTTTCCTGGTTTGTTTTTCTTAAGGTAGGCACAGTTTTTCAGCCTTTATGGACTGAATGCCACTTCATGGAAGACAATATACATTATCTTGTAATAAAAAAACATGTCAACGAAAATAAAATCATCATCTGTCATCTTTGAGGATGCTGTGTTGAGGATGTTTTTGAGGAGAGGAAAGAATGAACATGGGTCTTGAGACCCATGTTGTAGTACAGGGAGGAAACGCAAAGGCCTATAAGTCGTTCCACGGTCGGGCTGCTGAACTCAAGAACAGAAAAAACAGAAAAGACCCGTTCTCATGTGACAAATATCAACCGTCTACAAATGTTGGGCGCACGTTTAGCATTTTTCCCAACAATGTATCAGTATCGAAGGGGTCAATGACACTAGAACTTCAGAGCATCTTCCATTGAAATACCGATAAAACAAAGACAGCATTCCCACCTAACATCTGTGCTCCAAAGATTGCTATTCGTTTGTTAAGACAGGGGAATCTACATATCTAACGAACCGCTCGTTTCTGCACAGAGTCGAAGTTTATCTTTGCTTTGTAAAATAGTTCGATTGTAGTCTTACAAAGACCATAATTTTTATTTTTTAATATCACATATGTGTATCTTAAAAAATATTACGAGAACCAAAAAAAATGTATGTGTAATGATAATATAATGTACTTATTCCAATGAATAGGTAATAAATCTATTCATTGGAATAAATACGAACTTTGTGGATTTTTTCTTTATTCTGTTTTCAAGGGTTTTCATGATTAATTCGCAGAACCATTTCTTCTAAGTGATCTTTTTTTTTTAAATGTTAAATTTCTTCAAAAGATGCGTAATCACTTTGTGGCGTCATAATTAATAAATTATTAACAATTACTTATTTTTATCATTTATCATTGAACAATCAATATTTTCCGCATACTAATATGTTAATGGTAGTAGGAGGAATTGAAATATAGTCAGGTTTTTCATTACTTAGGAATGTTTGTATTTCTTAATAAAAAACTTCAGAATTTACTTATCTTAGTTCTAAGAATATTCTGCTACATATTGTTTACTAGCTCAAGTTGCCGGCGTTGCCCGAATTTATGAATGGTTTGGACGAACATTTTGAGGTTGTGATGTATTGCTCCTACCCCTACTACTACCCCTGCCTCTACCTAGTAGTTTTCCTGTTATTTTGAACGTCAAGTACCGAAATTCTTCTTTAAAGGGTGGTAAAGGAGGAAGGGCGTGGGTTTTAGCAACTTTATGTAAACAGTGACCTTAGTCTTGTTTCGAAAGTTAAGTTTGCAAAATTTCATAAAGCTCGGAAAAAAACTTTAGATTTGTATAGAAAACAAACAAACACCGCCCACCCGCGACATTCTTCTATAAATGATAGATATAGGGGTATTTTACACACTTTTTATTATATTTAATGAATCGTTTTCTACGGTAATTTTCCCAGAATTATGGAAAAGTATCAATACATAAATCAGGTGATCAATCTTTGGTGAAAAACTATAAACAAATAAAATCACATGCTCTGTAAAGGTCTTTGAATCGATAACTTACAACTCTATGTTTTCTCACTTTAATCCTCAAATATGTATAAATCAACACGTGTTTGTTCCCAACAAATCCATTAATTCTGACCTATTGGAATTTCATAATTACGCATGTAGATGCCATTTACACAGATTTTCAAAAGGCATTTGATAAAGTTAACCATTGCATTTTACTACAGAAACTTGACAGGATGGTGCCTATTTAAATGGCTTAAATCGTATTTGGAAAACAGAACTTATACCCACAGTTGTAACCTCAGGCGTACCACAGGGGTCAAATCTCAGTCCTTTCCTTTTTTTAATATTCATCAATGATCTTGTCTCTATATTACACTGTGACTGTCTTATTTCCCAATGATCTAATAATTTACCGTAAAATTTCTACCGATTCTGATCATGATATGTTTCAAAATGACCTTGATATACTTAGTAGCAGGTGTAGTCAACATTATATGTTTTTGAATGTTGATAAATGTTATCTTACAACTTTCACCCGAAACAGAAGTCGCGATAATAATGCGCCCTTGAGGTGATTTTCCCATGAAAACGGTGCTATAGAAGTAATCCAATTATTATTATTTATTATTATTAATGCATATTCAATTAATAATTTTAATTTGAAAGTACTTACTACCATAAGAGATCTAGGAATTACTCTGGATTCTATATTTATTTTTGATAAAAAATCCTAAGATCCTTTCAAATGTGAATTAAATACCTTACTCTTATCTTACGAGGAACGACTTTAATACTTTAATCTTATTACCTTGGAAAAATAATACAGTACACTGATTTAATATATTTATTCAAAATTATTCACATAAGCTCGAAACCACCCATTTTTTTTTTTTTTGCTACATAATATAATACAGATTTTATTTATAGATTTTACACTATTCTTCCGTTAGAAGCATTTGCTCGTGGATGGAAGAAGAGTGTATATTATTTATTATTTGTAATTAAAGTAATATAATATATGGCACATGTATATGTATATGTATGCATTACAGTTTTATTAAGAAAAAAATTGTATTTAGTAAATGTGTTATAAAGAGATATTTGTATTACATATCATAATTAGGATAGTATATTTAAATTTGCAAATTAATATTCAGACAACAGTTCCCAATAGACGCTATTTAAGGATTCATAAAAAAATTTATCTTGAATTATTTAATAACAATATTGCTTCTTTTAATCCAATGTCTCGAATGTGTGGAATGTGACGACATTGACATCTTTATGAACAGCCTGGCATATTTTAAAAAGCAAATCAGTCATTTTCTATCACGTCATGGAAAATAGTGGTGTTATTAGAAATATTTTAGCTTGCTTTGTTTTTTTCTTCTCTTTCTATATCTTACATTATGTTTTATACTGTTGTGTAAAGAAGGAAAGGGGATGGGGAAGGTTAGGTTGGAGGAAAGCCCCTAAGTTGGAAATCCAGTTTTGTGTAAACTGTGAGTGTCACGGAGAGGGGAAACGCGGAAGAGGAAGGTTGGGTTACAGGGGAAGTTATGGGAGACAATTACAATCTGCTGGACTTACCCTGGAGGTGGTTTCCTCGATGTTGAAGTCTGCTCCGGACATTAGCCTAGCTCAGATCGGCAGGGGACATCAACTTCTTATCATACAGGGTCGCGAATCGATCGCATTCTTATAATTGGGTTGAGGGCGTTTCTACTTCTACGTTAAATTAGTACAGGGAAGTGTTTTCAAACTCGGTGTTTATTGCAACTCAGACAAACATTATGGGTTAAGAATAATCGTGTAGACAGTAAAAAAAGGTCTTAATCTAGGTAGGATTCTATTGTAATCTCTCTCTCTTTCTCATTGGAATCTCTAACCGAGTTATGCAGATGAAACAAGGGATTAAATCAACACATTATGGGCAGATGGGAAATCAGCTTATATGGTGTTCTGGTCGAATGGCGGGGGTGGCTGGCGATGACGCCAAGGCCGGACATCTTCACACTGAGTTTAATGGGGTTTTTATATTTAGTAAGGCACCATGTTGAGTGTTTTGACGGCAAGAGGCAAGTCTAGCTGCGGGTGTCAGCCCGCCTGCATTGTACTTGCTCGTAAATAAATAATAACAAAAATGGCCGCCTCTTTTTCAGAGACGCAGTTATCTCTTCGGGTTCCAGACGGGAAGTGTGCCAAGCGCAGCAAGAAGCGGTCCCAAACCGCCGTGGGCGCTCGCGTCGCTTGCTCCTGTTTTGTTAATTTTTGATCTGATTGGTTTAATTGGGCGCTCGAATAGCCTGATTGGTTAATTTATGGAGGGAAATGATGTGGTTGCTTGCCAGGCTTATTTGCCAAGACGAGTAGCTAGAACTCATCTCAGGGTCAATCATTCGTTACATAACAATACCTTATGGTGTTATTAGAAAGGCTTTGTTTTTTTATAATTTATTTTCTTCTTTTTCTATGTGTTCTATTTCATTTGTTTCTTATTATTATTTATCATCTCTACCAAGTGATAACTAAACCAAAGCATCCTTTGAATATTTTGTTACAGGATTATTGAACACTTACGCACTTCTCAATGTTAATTTTATAAGTATGATAATGTTAATTATCTGTGAATGTTCCAAAACAATGAATAAATCTGATCTGTTTTCTTAATGTTCATAACAACATGTCTATCTCAAATATTTAATACACGTAGTATGGTTTGATTAATGTGTATGAAATGTGAATGTTTATTATGTAGACACAACCGAAGGAGAAAATTAATTTATAGTGGCTTATCTAAGTAAACGTAATATTGCTAAATATAGGTTTAGTCATTAAAGTAGAGCCCACTCCGGCTGAAATATCTCTTAATTGCTCTATATAAGTATAACATTGTTTGCAGAATTCAGAGTAAAACAAATATTATTTAATACACTCGCTATGGTGCATAGCAGTGGTGCCCAGCGTTATTGAGAGGAAATATCTGGGTAATCTCTTTGAGATATAGCTTAATATATTTCTAAAAGAGAAACAAACGTGGGTCGAAGACGACATTCACAAAATAATCATATCAAAATTAGATTCACATACTTGTAATGAACGACCAATTGGCATGTAAAATTCAAGCATTTTTTTGCGTCGCAAACTTTAGCGTGTTTCCATAAAAATAAAGGGTGAAATATTGAGCCAATGCGCAATCAGTGTTCTATTTTTCCTATGGGTAACTTGTTTAACTGTGTATTTCTTTTGTTGACTTGAGAAAATAATGTTCCTGTAATGGGATACGCTTCCTGTAGTAAGGAATATACGAGAAATTATATGGGTTTTTTTTATTTATTTTTATTTTAGCTCCACACGGGAGACCCGTTGTTTACCTTCTGGACTTATTTCATATGTGAAGACACTGTGGGAAGTCTATTTGTGAAAAGTAAGGGGGATTAATTTAAGTCTTAAAGAGATCTGTTTTTTTGGAGGAGAAAATTCAACAGCCGGCAAATCATTCCACGGATGGACTGCTAGCACCGAGGCGTAAAAAAAATTCGTTCCCATGCGGAAAAATGCTAACCGTGTACAAATGTTGGAACGCGTTTGACTTGCCTACCGGGTATGCACCGATACCAGGGGATCAACGACTCTCTACCCCTTTAATTAAAATGACGGTCTCCGTGGTTGAGTGGTGACGATCCTTGGTTACGAATCAGGAAATCGCGGGTACAAATCCCGGCGTGTGCAAATAAATTTTATTTGATAAAATTGTGTTAATTCACAATTTACTCATTTACAATAATATGTAGTATATTTACGGCACGTTCCAGAGTGGTAAATACTATCAGTATCGCCCTGGTAATAGACCACCGTTCAACATCAAAATGTTGCTTGAAATCGCTTTAGCCGTATTTGGTGACCAGATCTGAAAAGCCAGGTACTTCCACCTTCCTTCTTCTCCATCTCATTCTCCTCCTCGATACCTTCAGCCTCACAACATACCAGAATTGGGGATGCCATAGTCTCACTGGCTCCAGACTGTTGGAAAAAGTTGGGACTCTTATGTGGTATCACATAAAAAAATAAAAATTATAAAAAAATCGCTAAAACAAGAAGAACGTTCCCACCGGACGCTTATGTGCTAAATATTGCAATCCATTACTTAAAATTAGAAAAATAAACACCAAGTAACGTCCCCTGAGATATTACTTGTTATTGTGTTTAATTCATAGAAAACCATTAACTTTTTTGTTAATTAAAACAGATATTTTATAACCAGTTTGAAAATGACATTGAACATCGAAAAAGCTGTTACAATAATAAAAATAAATAAATTTAAAAAAAAATAAAATAAAAAAAAAAAACAAAAAAACAAAACAAAACAAAATGCTTGCAGAACGTAATAATAACATTATTAAATTTATTTTCTTTAAAAAAAATGTTCCTTGCTATATTAATTCAGTGTAACAATTTGCAGATTATCGACATAGATCGCAGTTAAATTCTTTAAAAATTCATTATATGTCTAGATATGCAGTGGCATTCCAAGGAATGTAATTTTCAGTTCAGTTCAATCCATAAAATGAAGAATGCACACTGTAAAAAAATATCATTCCTACTTGTTTGTCCTTTTATTAGATGTAAATGTACTGTGTCTAATTGCGAGCCCTTATTAACCGTAATATAGATAATTACGGAGCGATAACAATACATAAAACCTATGCTCGTACATGTTAACGACAAAAAATTTATTTACTGTGCATTATGACATAAATTGCGTAATAATCGAATAAATTAATATTGCCTCTCTACATTTCCATTTTTTATATGAAAGATAATATTATATGATTAATGGCAAACGGTATGTAATATACGCTAACATATGGCGCTAATTTAAATATTTTTTTACAATTTATTTGATTTCATATTCTGTATGTACACGCGCCATCAAACAAGTCACCTCAATATTTAAAAGCATCACGTACTAAAAGTATTTTTTTTAATTTTTTTAAATTAGCGCCATCTGTTAAAGCGTATCACTTTTCGTTTATCCTCCACAAAATATATTTTCTTGCTTTTCAATCATCAAAATGTTGAGATTTCTACTGAAGACGTATTCATTTAACTGTGGCATTTAAATACTAAATTATTTATTCTTATTGGAATCGCTTTAGAAACTTAGATAAATATTTGTTTAGTTCGGAAGGTAGATGTTAGATTGATTTAAGTACCGATGTACAAAGCCAAATATCCCGATCGTGAAGTGTGGTCGATAGCAAATGTTTACGGGAGCCAGTCCGGAAATACAGTCAAATGGGTGGGTTATTTTCTTAAGCAAATAATATAAATTCTAGGTTTTAAATTCAGAAACTCAATTTGTAGCCATATAAAGCATTGAACTAAGTACTATCTAAAAACAATAGACCGATCGATGGCTGAGTTGACAAATGCGTCGGATTCCCACCCAGGGGTCGTGGGTTGTACAAGCAACATCTTCCGCTTGTAATGATGGTAATTGTAGATTTTCTAATATTGTCAAGTTATTCGTAAACAGAGAATATCTGTCTTTCTTTTATAATAAACTAGCTGATGTGTTCCCGGCCTTGCTCGGGGTTTTTTTTTAATAAAGTTATGAAGTTGTGAATTCTTGCTTGTCGTTGGGGTGCTATAATTGATTTGATAGCGAAAGTAATGCCTTGTAACGAGTATTACCATCTCTAAACAAAGAAGTTCTTAAGTAGGTACCTACTTGTGTTTTCCATTTAGAAAATATTCTACCCAAACAGACCTTTTGGAAATGTAATCTGCGGCTAACCAGAGTGGTATATCTATGGGCTAACGTCAATATAACATGGCGGTTCAATTTTTTTCATACAAATTTTAAAACGTTATAGCGACAGTTAAACTACTCTCTAAACCTTCCCGGCACTAATACGAACAAACTCTGCAATTTTCAGCGAAACTGGTCGAGTAATCTTTGAGAAAATCGAGGACACACAGACAATCATTATTTTTTTTTATAGAGATTAATTGAATGTTAATTTCGAAGATTCAAACACTGTAAAAAAAACATCCCTATTAGTAACTGCAATAGTTATCATTCACAAACAAAAATAAAACCCTACACGATGTTCACTATTAATTTGATCTGTCATAATAATATGCCATTGGGTATACTAACTTAAACGAGTAGATATAAAAGCAAATGCCTACCATTCGAAAAAGAAATTTAATGTTGACAGTAGAAAAGTGATATATAATCAAGTTACTTACGAAAAAGGTGATAAAACTCCGACATGCAAGTAATTAAGTTTAGAAAACTACTTAAATACGCATCGAAAGTACACTGCATCCGGTTAATTATATTCCTGGATCAACACTTATATAGTATAACAACCACTTCACAGGTTAATGGTTACAATCACATTAATAAAAATGTTGTGAAAACACATAAAAACAACATGCACCAATTTGTTCAAGATTATTATTGTTATACGCGCAACTTTAGTTCACTTTTCCGATGCTCTGAGAGAAATCACATTGTTGACAATATTGTGTAAACACAATGAACACAGTTATATCGAGCACATTGTGCTTATTTGTTTATCGTAACGAACTCTGAACGAATTGTTCGGGATCCGCCGTGCCGAGACAGTGTTCACAGTCGGACGCCTGATCGAGTACTGGCGTAGTGGCGTAGATCGCGACCGAACATAGCAAGCGCGACTACAATCTGAATTTGGAAGTATACAGTCTACAGTGTCAGTACGCTTACAGTGCTACGATTCTACGGTGTATACTTAGGTTACGATCACATCAAACTGAGCCCGCTCGGCGTAGACACGTGTTTACTACTGCGAAAGTTCTCGAACTGTTTCGTCAGAACTATTTTCAGTTATTACAACTGTTTTGAAACTGAAGCTTGGGTCGGGTTATTGTTACGTGGTGAAGCTCCCCGCTGGAAGAGGTTTTGTTACACTGACGTCAGAATTGATAGACTTGCCTTAATACGATTCCGACGGCTGGAGGCAAAGGCCACGTGACACCCATTTTGGCAACAGCTTTGGTGTGCTCTGCCATTCATGTCGGTTTCGCTTGATTTTGACTCCGGTAATCAAATTCCTAAACACTAAAAGGGTCAAACTAAATACCATAAATATTCGGTTTTTGTAAACATGTCGATCCTTTTTAGTTAGTAGATGTTTTACTTAAATTGGCGGCACGTCTAGCTCGCTCCCTGCCCCTCTTAGTTTACTTTCTTCCCCCTGACAACAAAAATGCTTTATAAAAACTGCCTAGAACGAACATTTAAAAAAATACTTTTTTTTTAGAATGATTTTAGTTCGATGTACCTACTTACAGTCTTCCAACAAACAGTAGTAAAAATGGAGGACCCTGCGATCTTTTAAATGGTTTTAAATGGCAACACCAAGGTGACTGAAAGGAAAAATAATATAACATTGAAAAAGTACTGTGGTTCAAGAGAATATTTTTCACATCAACATCAAACGGTGTTCAGAAATTAGTAGCAACTCCTGAAGGCAGATGATCTACATTATATTCTTAGTAAATTTATTATTCAAATAAATATTCGAAGAAATAGCTCTAGCCGTGTTTGGTAAACAGATCTGAATAGACAAGTACTTCGCCACCTTCCTCTTTCCATCTCCTTCCCCTTTCTACTGGCAGTAAAAAAAATGAATGGTATTTTTTTTTTAAATGTACATATGAAATAATACATTTATTAAATTTTAAATCGAAATAAAAACCATGCGGGAGCGCGCACATTTCGCATTTTAAAAAAACGTTAAGAAAAAATTATTTATGTCATTTTTCCCGTCCGCGAAAATTCAGATTCGAAAGTCGTACATAACCGAACATTTTATTATCCTATAGTTTATGACCTAAAATCGGTGTCGCTACCCGGTGTTGCAATAGTAATGAACAATTTTAATTCAAATTTCTAAAATGTGTTGCGCAGCTTGCCATTTAATTGTAGACATTTATTATTTTTGAATTACAAAATAACTTTACTTTGGCAACACCAAGCTACCGACTTTGTCTTTGAAATTTGTACTTTACATTCATATTTTTTCACATTCGATTTTGACAGTTCGTTTTAAAAAAACAGGGGAAAAGAACATTCCTAATTCGATTGTAATATTCACTTTTTCTTAATAATAATTGTCTGTAAATGAGATTTTATTGTTATTTTGATTTAACATCTAGTAAATGGATATTTTGATACGCACATTTCAGAAATTCTAATAATAAACTTCTATCTATATAATTATCTTCCTTTCAGAGCATTAAATAATTTAAAAAAACCTTAAATATTTTTTATAATTCCATAATTTATAAAATTTTTAATTATATAATAAATTTATTTCTAACAAATATAATAATGATTGTATTATTTTTTAAGTTTAATTTATATAGATTTTCTTTATATACAATATAATTGCCTTAGAACATAATGTAGAATCAACTCCTTTTGGAAAGTACCACTATTTTCTGAAGATCGTTTGGTTAAATTCAATGCTACGCACTTGAAACATTTTGCTTTTTTAAACTTTCTTTCATTTTCTCATGAGCGATCTTCGTGTTGTCATTTAAAACCTTTTAAACGATCAAAGCGCGCTCAATTTTTGTCTACTATATTTTTTAAAAATGTCAGACTTTATCTCAGTCACCATCCAACATCATAACACCAAGATAAAATGCTTCTATTTTCAGCAGAAACCTCATTTCAGTAATGGTTTTTCAGTAAACCAATCATGTATAAATAGAATAGCCACACACACCACTTCAATACTCGTAGATCTATCTATCGTATTGTCTATTGCACAAACCTTTTGTATCCGCCAAACTAAACTCAATCCAATCAATCCACCCCATGCCATCAACAGTTGTTCACCAGTTCCTGATGGAAGTAGGCGATTACGACTATGGGAACTGGGAACTCGGATTCTCATTACCTCGTACCTACTACCATACTGTACTAACCTTATACCAATCTAATAAAATTAACCTTTCAAGTATGCAATAAATTTGTCGTACAATCATGCCACAATACATGGCTTTTGTTTCGTTCCCTTGGAAGTTACCAAGTGGGTGGAGATTAGATCGTTAGTCTGATGTGGAATTATTTCTAGCAATAGGGGTGGCGGCAAAACCTTTTTATACGAATGTGCAGATAAATACTTACCGAATTCATACATTTGTACTGTAAATTTGGTGTCTACATATATAAATAAGCATCTGCCATTTAATAAAATAATTTTATTGTGATTATAAAAATGTATTGGTAACATCGTCTAAGCCGAAGTTTTGTAATATTTTCACTAATATGTATATTTTTTAATATATTTTCATAATAATAAACGATTTTTTTTTGCTCGATTTTTTTTTGCTCGATTTTTTTATGAAAAAATCACCTTTAGGACGCGTTACAGCTTAAATAATATAACTTTCTTCCCTTTTTTACTACTTTAAAAAAAAAAGAAGACAAACATTCCGGGTAGTATTTGAATTCCTCCTACTACCATTATTATAAGCGAAAAATGTTGATTGGGCAATGGTAGCCAGCAGAGGATTTGTCCACTCATCTGCCAGGTAACCTACAACTTATAGATATTCCAGCTCAACCAAAAAGGCTACAGAAAAGAAATTTAACATGATTAAGCGGTATTTTTTTGCTTGGCAAATAAAACGTACACATCTGTAGCCGAGGGGCCAATGGTCCTATGCCCAAAGGTACCGACAATAAATTAATACGCCATTTCTTTCGGAATTTCATTATCTTTCTAGAGGCAAACAGTACTCTTCCCTAAGCGGCTTCGTCATGGAAATTAATTTGCAAAAATGAGTCCTATGTCGCAATGAATTTATTTAGAGGTATACCAATTTTGAGAACTGTTTTGTGGCATCCTTTAAAATAGGTAAAATGGATAAAGGACCGATGACCTCTCGGGTGGGTACTTATGAATACTTGACTTGGTAATATCTCCCGACTGACTATTGAATCATATCTTGTGAAAATATTGTCACCAATCATATGGCCGAAAGTAAGCACATATCTGGCATCAGGAAAGTAACAAAGAGGCGTTTTTCAAAGGACGTCAAAATTAGCTCCAGTTTCAGGATACCGTGCGGTGCCGCCTAGCCTTCCGCCATGCGATAATCGAATAACCGGTTTGTAATCGAATGATCCAAAACGCCGAATTCGCCCCAAGGACTCAAGGCGGATTCAATCCTCTATAATTACACAACCAACAATTTCATCCTTTATTTTTATGAATATGGGGAGAATTGAAATATTGTCGAGTTTTAATTTGTAAAAGAGATTAACATTAGAAAAGAGTTGGAAGATAATATGTAACTACTGGGTACGGCTCCAACTTACATGCACGTTGCAATTGCAGAATTATTGATTGCATAAAATATGGCATGATTATAACAATATTATTCCGGGAGATTTGAATGCTTTATGTGACACGGGGCGTCCGTCCGTAGCCCATAAAAGGCATATACGATCGTCACGCATCGGGGGAGGAGAGTTTTTTCTACCTGTGTAATGTGAGTGTGGCAGGGTTAGGGGTGATTTATAATGGACGCCACAGAAACGTCACTAAAGTAGCAGTTATTTATTTTCGAGAACCCTTAATAAATTTGTGTTAATCGTATTTCATATAAGTTTGTCGGGTTGGAAAAGCGAGATAGCTATACAAGTGCATTGCTCTATGACCAACGGTAGGCTGTGTAATGTTTTTTCTGACAAGAATTGTGCATTAAATGTTTGAAAATAGCCAATATATCATCATCTACCGCTGATTGTTGCGGAGAACTGTATAAATGGGCATACAAATTCTTAACCTATTTGCAATGGCGTGCAGCCTATAAAGGCTGAAAAGCTGTGCCTACCTATCTTTTTCCAAATATTTAAAAAAAACTCTTTTTTCCTGAAATTTCGTATTTAATAGTCGTTCTACCGTGAGAAATTATTCCTGCTTGGCAAATTTCTAGGTTTTATTTGCAATTTCCCTTGAGCGCCGTATCCTTCATACGTTGTGGTATGATGAACGATAATAATTAACACCTGGAAAGCTACAGCCTACCCTTGATCATGAAGCAATGCACGCCACTGCCTGTTTGTACATAATATGATGTTTTTTATATTATAATCTTCAAATGGTTCATTTTCTTAGAGTAGGCAGAAGATTTTTCAGTCTTTATGGACTGCACGCCACTGCTACCCAGATATCAGATATAATAGCCGACCTGTAAGAGCATCACGGACGTCAGATTAACATTGGACATTTAAATAAGTTTATTATATTCAAGTCATTAATCCCAGCCACCGTGATAATGCCGAAAGGAGCGTTTAATCCAAATACTAAGTGAGCGGTCGCTCAGTTTGATTGGTGAGAACGGTCGTAGTGAGTTCTTTGAACCCAAGATTATTTCAGTTTGTTGCTTGCTTCTGTTTATATCTGCAAAAGTACCAAAAATATGCTTATGCTAAACTGTAATTAGAAAAACACTCAAAATATGACCGCTGCCGACAATTTTACGACAAAAATAACAATATTTTATTTAGAAGGTTATGGAGAAATTTATAAATTAATGATGACAACTGGGTGGGTTGTGAGAAATTTTCACCTAACCCACCTAATGCTGCATACCACGGTACAATATAATGTGTAGTATAATGAAGGTACCATATAATGTAAGTTTATATTATGTAGGTACATAAAGAGTTAATAAAATGTGTAAAATAACAATACTATTATTAACGCATACCGTATTTGAATGGTGAAGGGGGGAATCGCTTTATCAGTAGTTATGTACCTACCTACACCCACACCTATTATTTGTAACCCTCCTCGAGACGCTCCTCGGGCCGAGGGGCTATCAGATCGTGGGGCACTGGAGCGGACTGACCATCTAAATAAGGTGCAGAGGCTGTGACCTGTAGTATATTTACTGCGCCGAAGCTCGTAGCCATAATACCTACAATAAAAATATATTTACGCCGTTTCCGTAAAGATGCCTACGCTCCACGTGAGAACTCCCGAACTGAAAGAGCACAAAATGAATGGGATAAATATCATAATGGAAGCCGACCTAGGTCCTAGAAATGGGGCTGTATTGATAGAGTTGCATCCCTCTTAGATAAGAAAAAGTCTCTCTAAATCATTTTTATTTGCCTAGCGAGTCTTTTGAGCTTTAAACTTAAGCAAAAATACAACAGGACAACTTTCAAAAGAAAAGTATTTTAATTTGATTACTTGTGTTATCCTTGATTTTTGTCATTGTAATTTCACACTTACCTATTAATTGTTTTTGTGTTTAATTTCTAGAACTCCATTTAATATATTTTTTTAATTTAATGTAAATCAAATTTAATAATGTTATCATTAAGTTCTGCAAGTATTTTTAGTTGTTATTATTGTGACAGCTGTTTCGGCGTTTAAGGCCATTTTCAAACTGTCGAAATGTCGTTTTCAAACAGTTTGAAAATGGCCTTAAACGCCGAAACAGCTGTCATAATAATAACAACTAAAAATACTCGCAGAACTCACACTTACCTTTTTATAAATTATCCTTCTTTTGTTTTATTATAAAAGTTCTTAGTTTTGTATTGCTGGCATTTACGGGATGAATGACATTGCACTGTCCCTGCATACCTTCTGAGGAAAACATATATTATTATTATTATTATAGGGTAGGTCTCTATCATATACATAAATGTGTTCCAATAATAAAAAAATACGAATATGTCGTAAGGAGAGCAAAATTTTATTTTTCAAGAATTACATTAATTTCGAGTATCAAAATATATTGTCTAATCAGTAACTCTAATATTGCCATTCTTATGGATATGTATGTACTCTTAGGAAAGTGTGCATATGTTTTTACAATATTTTGTCGTTATTATAAACAAATGTTGATAAAATTTAAAAGTAATTTAAGTTAAACACATATAAAGGATAATTTACTATATAACTGGAAATATACTTAGAGACAATTTTTTTTTTCCGAAAAAGAAAAAAGGACATCGAGTTAGTTACTTCGTGGGCTGCCATATTTAAATCACTGTTCTATATTATGCGATGTTATCGAAATGCAAGCACATAAACGCGTGAAAACCGGAGTATATAATTTTATGCGCTCAACTTTGTAAGCAGCTAAAGATGGAACTACCAAACGAACTCTTTTTTTTAAAGTAGGTATATAGTTTTTGGATTTGCAAAATCTGTAAGTTAACTTTCCTGGCAGTTGTTTCCTGGATGGAGTAAAATGTCATTTATTGCCAACTCTTCGAATATGTATGTGTTTTTATTAATATTTATTTTCAATATTACACTAATTTAAGATTTATACTAAAGCGTGTATTTCCAATTAGTACCTTTTTTAATGAATTTCGGAATCGCATATTTCAAAAGGTTTATTTATATGCATCACTAGTGCGACATCCAAAATTTTATCTATGCACCAACTGTCACGTAAAACAAGGTCGTTGTATTCTGTCATCTCCCCCGAGTAACTTACGTATGTTGTTAATTTTTCTTATTATTTTTGAGGATATAAAGTTCTACAATACATCAGCTGACGTATCTCTTTACTAGTTTTGTATTTAATTCATTTTACGCTTCATTTTATTGATTTGTATTGTCTGTTGATAGTTGTTTA
Source organism: Halesus radiatus (assembly GCA_022606495.2). Taxonomy (NCBI): domain Eukaryota; kingdom Metazoa; phylum Arthropoda; class Insecta; order Trichoptera; family Limnephilidae; genus Halesus; species Halesus radiatus. Next base: position 22,057 of record JAHDVE020008181.1, read on the forward strand.
CATTTTTAGGTTATATCCATGAAACCAGAAGCTGGTACGAAAATGCTCGAGTTCCAAGCTGTAGTGTTAGCCGGTGGGCGCGGTTCACGGTTACCAGATATTCCAGGAGCTCCTCCTAAATGCCTCCTGCCTGTTGGACCATATCCACTGGTCTGGTATCCATTGAATTTACTAGAGCGTCAAGGATTTCAAGGTATTTCACCAATGTTTTTTTATAAAAATTCGTTAAATATACTTCAAGATCGTTACTATGAATATAATATCTCACATTTCAGATACGTTATGTCAATTCATTGTCCGATTCCACCATTGTCTAAGCATAATTTCATCATCTCTTGGAATTTCGTGCTCCCGCGGCCTAATATTTCCGTAGTTTGCTGAAGGTTAAATTTTTCACGCAGCCCGCTCTTCACTGGCTGAGTCTATTTTCGTAATAACTTACCTGTTTTTTGCAAAATGATGTTATTGCAAATTGTACCGTCTTACCAGATGTATTTATATATCTATCAGAAGTAGTTTCCCCAGTAAAACTAATTATATTCTACATATATGCCAAAAGAAAATATGTTTTTACGGTTCCCATTGGATACGGCGGTGTTCAACGGATACAAATTTTGCATATCCGACGGGTAATTTCGGCACACTAGAACTTAATGAATCACTGTTGTATGCTCTTTCCCTTGCTCTGCAATTTTCCCTGTGGATAATATCCAAGAATATGTATACATTTTTAGAGTTTCTAGTTTAAAAAACGTCTTATGCACAGCTGTTTCAATAGATCTTTTCTTTATTGTGTTTGCAATTATACTTTTTACATTAAATGATTGTAATTATTCTCACTGTTTTTAGTTTTTTTTATTATCTATTTAGTATCATTGTTTTCTTTCAGATGTCATGCTGGTTATCTTGGACACGGAAAAAACTGAAGTACAAACTGCTGTGGAAAAAACAGGCTTAAAAATAAAAATTGAATACTTGCCAATCCCATTTGACGAAGATTGGGGAACAGCTGACTCTCTCCGACATATTCGCGATCGCATTGTGACTGACTTAGTTGTTGTGTCTTGTGATTTCATAACTGACATTAATTTGGATAACGTATTGGACTTGTTCAGAAAGCACAACGCTTCCGCTGTTTCTTTGCTGTTTGATAATGGACCACAGGAATATATTCAAGTGCCAGGGCCCAAGATCAAGGAGAAGCCAGAAAGAGATCTCATCGGCATCGATAAGGAAACAAATCGCTTGGTGTTTTTAGCAAGTGCCAGTGATTTTGATGAATTAGTCGATCTACCAAGAGTTCTATTGCAGAAACATCCTGTTCTCAGTTTGCAAAGCAGGTTGCTCGATTCCCACGTGTATGTTCTGAAGAAATGGGTAGTGAACTTCTTACTGAACGAACAGCATTTCACTACAGTCAAGGGTGAACTCTTACCTTACATTATAAAGAAGCAGCTGTCCAAACCTCTCAAACCAACGGAAGACAAAAATGCTTCCGTAGCTCATGTTGACATTCACAAAGATATATTCAGGTTCGCTACTCAGGAGGGATTTGACCAAATGATACGACAAGCCTCCACTTACAATGACCATGTGAGAGGAATGAAGGCTTGTTACCATGATGACCTGATTCGGTGTTATGCCTACATTCCCCCTAAAGACAGTTATGCAATCAGAGTGAACACTTTATCAGCATTTTGCCTTATTAATAGTAAAGTAAGTATGGATTTATTATTTCCAACACATTTTTTTTTATCATGCATGCTGCCTAATGAGATCTATTGGTACTCCTGTCCTGGCAACCAAACTCTGGGCTACGAACGCCTCTGCCACAGAACTCCAACGCGTCGTAATGCGCATCCACATTATTTCGTAGAATGCGCACTATGGAGCCGATTCGGAATGGTCATGTTGTTGAGGGATTTTGATTCTTATATATGTTCGTACAGTCCTCAAATAAATTTTATTCGATTGACAAATGAATAATATTACGTTTTCATGGCCGAAGGTATTTTCTTGAATATTTTTTTAAGATATTATGCCGTGTTGCGCTTCCTCCTCCTTTAGCCAACATCTCGGTCAGCATTACAGTATCCATCAAAAAAATATTCTCTCAATATTTGTCCCACACGCATGCGCCAACTGAAAAAATAAATAATATCCACACTGCGAAAAACATTTCCAGTTTTTTATTGTACTTATTTACAAGAAAACCTATTATTTTGTTTTTTATTGTGAAGGACACTTATTTAATTGTATGGAGAATATAGTAAAACTTCAATAATATTTTTGTATATCTTTTTTTTTTGTAACATGAGACAGAAAAAAATCATTTCTATTGTAAAATAGAAATGATTTTAGTACATACATAAACACATTATCTGGTAATACGTTACCATTTACAAAAACATTGTTTCGAAAAACCAGTCAGTAATTACAAAATTACACATAGCTGGTGCAGTGCACGGCAAACGCGGAAAACATTCTAGTTTTTAGTGATTTCTTGGCCGAAAATTCCAACTTTCAAGGGGTTTAGCAAGGTGTGTCTGAATCTCGCTGATGAATCGGTTGACCTTCTAGCCACAGGGCAGGTCATTCCTAAAGGAGGCGTTCTACATCTGAAATAACAAAGGTTTCTCATCTTTGACATCAAACATTTGCTTTCAGATCATCAAGAAATGGGAAGACGTTGCCAAGAGCAACGCCCTCCCCAGAATTCATCCAAACAGTGATGTAAAGTCGAAGCAGATAGATGAAGAATCAGTTGTCGGTGATCAGACAATCATCAGTGAGAAGACGTCCATCAAGTGTTCAATTATGGGAACCCACTGCAAAATAGAAAATAAAGTCAGGTTGACCAACTGCATCTTAATGAACAACGTTACAATCAAAGAGGGGTAAGTTATCCTTTCTTGTTTAGGTAGTACAATTTCTCTCCTCACTAAATATATTGTGAATTTATTGTTTGTAATATATTTTTTTTCAATATTTATATGTTCATAATGTGGATTGAATGAACAATTGAATGATTTTTTATGCTTGCCTTATCTAGATATTTTTAGAACCATTGTTTTCTTAATAATCCATACGACATAGCGGTTAAGATCCAGGCTTGTGCAAATAAATTTTATTTCAGCCTCGCAACATACCCCAATTGGGTATGTCATAGTCCCACTGACTCTGGGCAGTTGGGACTCTTGTGCAGTACGTATTCCCTTTTTTTGCTCCTGGTGTAGACAACCACAAAAATTAATTTCATGAAAGCTGTAAATTGTCAAATCCTGAAAGTTCTAAAATTTACACTTTAGTTTGAAAATTATTGATATTTTTCTTGCTGTTTCAGATGCCACTTCCAGGACTGCATTATTTACTCGGGGGCCACAATTGAATCAGATTGCTCCTTGAAGCTTTGTATAGTTGGGCCAAGATACGTGGTGCCAACCAAGACCGAAGCCCAGCAGCAGATCTACTCGGAGACTAATGACGACATGATAACCCTCGGTTGAAGTGACCCATTGGCTGAAATGATCTTTCAGCTTATTGAAATACATATTATTATTATTCATGTTTTGTGTAAAACTTTTAAAGATAGACTGGGCTACTATTTATAATAAATTATTGTATTTGCATTGTTTCGTTGAGCCATTTTCCTGTCTGAATATAAAGCAGACAATCTGTATGTATGAAGCAGCAAAGTTCTTGAATTCCGTGACATTAAATCCTACATCATCGGTTATACGAATAAAACTACTTTATAGTGGGAATGGACGTTTTAGTAAACCTTCAAAAAACTGGTCTGCCGGTGCGCCTCTTGGAGGCTTCCGTATAGTCATGGAAGTTGTGACCATTTTTTTGAAAAATTACATCATAAGATACATGAACGGAAATGTTTTGTTACGATCGGGATCGATTTGTAGAGTAGAAAAAAACAGGTCTGCCGACCGGCAGCCTGGAACTTTAGCCAAGCAGCCAGATTTAAAGAGCCTATTGTGGTAGGTAAATTTTACATCATTGAATACATTAATGAAATCAATGAATAACTGTAGTCTAGAGCAACCCATAGAAGGGTTCCTTGGTCTGCCAGCCGGCAGCCTCGAAGTTTTTTGTGTATGATTTTTTTATGTTTTTTTTATTAATCTGGATTATATTCATTATCTCATGGTTTTAAAAACTTAGATTATTAAATTTAAAAAAAAAGTAACTGAGTAATAAAAATGAATTTGAGTGTTCCGAGGCACACATAACGGCTTGGTGGGCCGTAGTGAGAATCTAGATACATAACTTTCTGCATTTTACTTGTAGCGTCTATTTCTTTCTCCCTTTTGCGCACACTAATATTGGCGTTTCATCTAAATGGAACCTCCTACCGCTTGCTGTATACTGATACGTACTATGTACATTTCACCACTCTCGCTCCCCACCTGCGCCGTGTACTGATGCCAATAGAAATATATGGAATGGCGCATTCTCGGTATCACGCATTCGGCTTACGTCAATTCTTTACCGGAGAGTCAGTGAGCGGCCCCTTTCTTCCTCGTTTGCAGCTTGTTGAATAAAACACGATTATTGAATACCGCATGCGTAAAAGAGAAAAAAATAGACACTAACAGAAGTAGATTTTTTTTCGATATTCTCTCATTCTCTGGCAGTGATGCGAGTTGGCGTGTTATACCTACGGTTAACATCGGTTGTTTTACTCAAATATTTTTGTTGATTGCTTGGGCTTTTACTTAGAAATGAAGGTGTGTTTTATGTGTTACTGGCAGCAATGTTGTGAATAGATTAGGATTCGCAAGTTTAAATATGTATTTGAAATATAGCAAACTGTAACTTGTCCCTGAAACAAGAATAAAGAAAAAGAAGTATGTATAAAGAAGAATACTTCAGTGCATTACCAAAACCTCGTCATGAAGATTTGGTAAATGAATTCAATAATTTTTAATCATTGAAGAAGATAATATTAACAATTGGCAACTACTAACCATATGAAAAAATTGTCTAAAACCCAAAACAGTATTATAAAGACAATTTTAAATGTCCCCATAAGTACCGCCAACAAAAGAAATTTTCAAATCTTTTTCAGTACCTAACTAACATCCAAAATATCTATGCTGAAAATGTTTTAAACAAACATTTCAAAAAAACCTAAGAAACTTAATTTTCACCACACAAAAGCGAACCAAAATGACATTATGAATATTCCTAAATTTAAAACTGCTTTTGGACAAAGGAATTATAAATATCTCTCCACTAAGCTATATAATTCATTTTCACCGGCCATAAAAGAAACTAAGAAATCAAAGAAGAGGACTTATCCAACACTTGAAAAGAACTACGTAGGAGCTTATAAACAGTTTTTAAATTAAACCTAGTCTGCCTCAGCACAGGAATCCCTAATAATAATAATAATCGGATGATTTGTATAGCACCGTTTTTGTGAAAAATCGTAGTGAGGAGGACTAAGAAAAATATAATTTATTATCTTATCAGCTTTGTAAAATTTTAACAACTAAATGAATAAATATGATTTGAAACTAAATAAAATAAAACAATATCCTAAATGAAATACAAAACCGAAAAGGGTATCAATCACATTGGGCAATCACACCCAAATATTTTTTTTTTCTGTCTTTTTTTCGGTTTCGTATTTTATTTAGGTTATGTTAATATTATCTTCTTCAATGATTAAATATTGCAATGAGGTTTATAAGCTTCAATAGTTTTTAGTTAATTATTATTTAATATATCGAGATTAAGTGTATTTATGTTAGATAATTTTATATTAATGTCGGAGAGTTATTATTTATAAATTCAAAATAATGATAATGTTATTGTGCAATACAGTAAACATGGTGTTTTTAAAGAGAATTTTTTTTTTTTTTTAATTGGGCTTTGCATTTATCAAAATCAAATCAGAAATATTACACATTTCTGACCGTTCTATGCATGTTTTACAAAAACATTTAAAAAGTTGAATATCCTTAAAAAAAGATAAATTTAAAAAAAAGAACAGTTTTAGTTCAATTTTTTTTTTAATGCGGATTATAAATCTTTGGTTAAGTTTATTTACAAAGAATTAAAAATATTTTTCTCCACTTTAAAAATCATATTTTAAATATTTTGTAAAACATACAGTAGGATGGTCAGAAAAACTAATATTTCTGAGTAGATTTTGATAAATGCTTCCTTTGTAAATTTATAAAATATTTTTCTGTTTAAAAACATTATGTTTATCGTATTGCGTAATAACACTATCAATATTTCGAAATAATAAATAATTACGCTCTGACGTCCCTCTCGCCCTTAAACAATATATTATGATCTAAAATATCTTACTGAGACCCGTTTTTTTTAGGAAGAACATATAATATTTGTGGAATTAAGTGTTACTACAAATTCTTTAAATTCAGAACTATCGAAAGAGAAATATTTATCTGAGAGTGCCAATCCCTCCACCGGGCCTATCGACGTCGCATAAATATTCCAGGAAATAAGATAAATCATATATACATATTTTGTTTCCAATTTTCAAGAAGAGTAGATTCAACGAGGCAATATTTAATTCAAAGTACAAAAGTTATGATGGAGACAGTATTGCAGTACGCTACGACTTTAGAACATATCGACTTACTCGGAAGGTTCGGTAAATGTCGATCATTTCTATTACCACCCAATTTGTCGAACCAACTAACAAAGTATGAAAAAGATTTAGACAAACATCCTAATGAGAATGACTGGAATCAGCACGAGAAATTTCACAAGGAGGCTTTTGAAGTACTATCGCACTTTTTAACTTTCAAAATAATGGAGAACAAGAATATTGTTTATATGTGTGATTTATTTTCATATTACAATGCAACTTTTCATGTGACTGCAAATAATAGCTACGGTGAAGGTTTCTTGAAGAATTACACATCTCAACATTTGCAAGATAAATTAATTAAAGCTTTTGGAGATTCAATGGCCATTGAAAAATCAAAATCTTTGATGAAGAAGATAATTGTTTTAAAAAACGGTATTTACTCGTATGTTAACAAAGTAGTCAGTGAACTAGTAGTGAGATGAGTGGCTAATGTTTTTAGTTTTTAGTTTTTTCGGCTTTTAGGTAATATAACATAATTAAAGTATAAGACATAGACTATAATGTGAAAAATATGTAAGCAATAAAGAGTCCTTATGAGCATGTATAATAACAAAGACAAATTTCAAGAATATCTGTAATTAACAAAGCAAGAATAAGCCTCTATTGCAGGTATGTAAAACTTAGAACTGATGAAAGAAAAAATATTATTAAATTAAAATAAAGTTAATAATACATTATATACATCATTTTGTATTTTTATACATCATAAACATATTGAATTACTAAATGCATCATTACAATAGGTAGAGATATATGTTTAATATTTCGTAGTAAGTAATAAATTTACAGAAGAACATTCACAGTGATGTATATATCGGAGCAGATAAATGAGTACATGTATGTATAATTATTCTGATACCTTCCATATATCTGATATGTACATATATGTTACCAAAGTTTTGAATTCTATCTAATAAATAAATAAAATTTAATTTTGTACCATCGTAATAATGGTTTTTGTTTGTTCAAAAGATGTTATCATGTTCCTATAATTTTCCTGATCTCAGTTGGAAGGGTGTAATATGATTTTACACCACGATAATATTGTTTTCTTGTTGTTCAAAAGATGTCATTCTGTTTCTACAATTTTTCTAATCTCTGTTAGAAGGGCGTTATGTATATAATTATGTTAGAATTTTTTTTTTTGTGCAACAGATTTTAATATGTAAACATAAGTTTTTTGTCCTCGTACGTAGTGTCTATACTCATAACAGTGGCGTGCAGTCCATAAAGGCTGAAAAGCTGTGCCTATCCTAATAAAAACGAACCATAGAAAGGATGAACGAATGAAACAAAGGAACATCGCAAATAAACCTCCAACCATCGTAGTTTCTTTACCTGTCAAAGATACAAAGGATAAAATAATCTAACATAGAAAGAAACTTGGAAACCTGTGCACCAGAGTTATGATATGTCATACCCGAAATGAACACAGCCTTCCTTTGGTCATAGGGCAATGCACGCTACTGACTCATAGCTATGTTGGGAGTACTCATTGTTTTTACAAAGTTAAATGCAGTTTTATAATCTTGGAAACTTCAGAGTATCTAAAATTTTTAGTTTTTTGGAGTTCTTATTGGTAATATTTAAGATTTAAGATTTTCTTGATATTTCTGTTTTTTTAGTTTTCTCGATTTGCTCACTACACATCGAGAAAGAAAGGGGTTGAAATGTGAATGTTGAATAGTGCGCGCAAAAGAGAAAGAAATAGACGCTACAAACAACACGCAGTAAGGGGTGCGTCTAGATTCTCACTACGGCCCGCCAAGCTGTTATGTGTGCCTTGAACACTCAAATTCATTTTTATTACCATTATCACTTACTTTTTTTATTTTATTTATTAATCTTAAGTTTAATCTTTAGTAAGTTTTTAAAACCATGAGATAATGAAAATAATTCAGATTAATAAAAAAAATCATACATAAAAAACTTTCAATCTGCCGGCCGGCAGACCAAGGCATTCTTCAATGGGGTACTCTAGACTACAGTTATTCATTGGTTTCATTCATGTATTCGATGACGTAAAATATACCTATCGATAGGCTCTTTAAATCTGACTACCTGGCAAAAGTCCCAGGCTGCTGGTCGGCAGACCTGTTTTTTTCTAATCTACTAATTGACCCCTAACGTAATTTCCTTTCATGTATCTCATGATGTAATTTTTTTGAAACAATAGTTCTCAATTTTCATTCACGAAACCCTCCAAGAGGCTCACCGGCAGACCAGTTTTTTTAAGGCTTACTAAACAAAGTAGTTTCATACGTGTATCCGATGACATAGGGTTTAATATCACTGGCTCCTAGTCTTACGCTCCATCTTACGTGGGCGACGACGTGCCACATGGCGTGAAAATTTCTAATGGTTGAAATCTTTTGTAAATGTCCTACGTGACAAATAACAAGCGACTAATGGCGCGTCACAGTGCGAGACTTCAATGACACGATCAGTTAATTTTTATATTTTCGTGCGTGGCTGCTTATATATATACTATTAAAGTATCTGTGGGCTCTGTCCAATACGTCCAGCTTCTGAGAGGCTACCTTTACTCTGGCTTTTATAGAGCCCCCATACCTGAACTGGTCACTTAGGGTTTAGGGTTACACCAAGCATATCAATGAAAGGCTTGTTGGAAAGATTGCTTCCGTTAAAGGAACTAGATTATTATTTCAATCCCCTTTAGACATAATCAGACATGGTTGGGTCTTTGAAACTTTAAATTCAATGAGGTTATTCTTATCCCAAGAGGAAACCCTCTTGAGGTAACCGTCCATTTTCTGATTGAAAATCATCCGAGCTGTTGGAGTTTGTATGCCCTTTGTGGACTTGTCAAACAAAAAGTTATCATGTGGATGCTTCCAGGAGATCGATAGATTTGTTATCAATGGTGTACTTATCAGCAGTCTTAAAGAAATTATGTCTTCGCCGCCGCCGCTTAACAGTCTAACCGTTGTTTCCTAAAGTCAAGCATTTTCTTAAAAAACTGACAAAAAAATCATACGTCAGAAGCGTCATATTTTCATCAGCTGAAATACAAATAATCCAATGTCTACTGATTATGAAGAAATTGCATTTCACCTATAGTGCCAATATCCTCCCTTGGTGAGAAGAAGGAAAGATACCCGTGGAGACACATTCTGCAACCAGTAAACATCGCCGAATACCTAATAACATCTTTGGTGAACTTTATTAAAAGGACTGGGTTTCTGTCAGAGATAGCACAATGAGCCTGTGACCTGAGTGCTAACGGAAGCTATACAGTATTATTATAATAAATCAATTATAATAATAATAATAAATTAACAGATTATGTCTAAAACAATATTTTGATCAAGTATTCCCCTCAGTGCTAAATTAGACAAACATGTATTTTTTGTCTTTGCTTCTTTCTAATTATTTTCGTCTTAATTTTATTAAGATATTTTAAATAGCTATTTATTAGCTTTTCCCTCTTCAGTCTGCTTTGTGTAGGGAGGTAATTACTGCCCGTGAATTTGTTTTATTTTCATCTAATCGATTTTTCAACCTACCCCTTCACAGTACTTACGTTTTCCCTCTGGATCGATTTGAGCATAATCCAGGACATATTTTTGAAAATTAAAACAGTTTCTCGTTTGAAGATTCTGATAAATTTCGAATCTTTAAATAATTGATTGATATTCTTAGATTATTATTATTCCGTATATTTTGGTTTCCAGAAATTCAATCCAGAAGTTAGAGTATTAATATCTTTGTACTATTTATCTGGAGTTTCTTAACATCAGATGCAAGACTTTTGAGTTAGCATTTATTTTTTTAAAAGTTTTTAATCCAGCAGGACTGGGTGGGTAGGGCAAACCCAGTCTGCCATATCACATGAAATATGTACAATATGAATAGAGAAATGAATATGATATAATAAATAAAATAAATAAATAAAAAATAATAATAATAATGAAAAAAGTTAAATAATAATATAAAAACACACGAGAAGAAAATGTGCAAAATAAAATAGAAATAAAAATTACAAAAAGATAATTACATCAAAATAAAAGAAATAAAATGAAAAACTTAATAAATAGTAAAATAGAACAAATTAAAAAAATTAATTTAATAGATCGTCTTCAGGGTGGCAGTCACATCATCTGCATCAATCGCTCATTAAGTGGAGAGCTGAGCCACTCGGATGCAGCCACGACAATGGCGTTGGTTGACTTTCGTGTCCTGCCCCAGAAGCTGGCTAGTCGGTGGCGAAGTAAGGCGAGGAATGAGTGTACCCTCCCTTGAGTGAACATCGTAGAGGCACTGCAGAACCTTGGAAGTTGCAAAAGTTGCCTGTATACGTTGTTGTAGCACATTTGTTGTCATATTTTTATTGCAAGAACGATATGGATTCTAGAATAAAGAAAGTTTTTATTATGATTTCCTCATGTATTATATGCTTTCTAAGTCTACCAAAGAATTTTTGAGATTTTTTCACATTCATGTTTTCAAAAATACCTCTTAATTGGTTTTAGTTTTTGTCAATGGCTTTAAAAGTCAGAAAAAAACGGTTTTCGGGCTCCTTCGGGTAGATAAAAGTTTCATTTATTGTTTATTTGATTATGGGGGCCCCAATTGAGGAGGCGAGTAAGGCCCCGAATTAATTCCACTCATGCCGTCCACATTAGTCACTGACGCTGATCAGGCTTGACCAGGTATTATTGATTCTGAGTCGCATCAGACAAAAGGAAAGCTCTGTTGGAATGCTTGATGAACTTTCAAATTGTTGACCCCAGCAAAATTCATTGACTTATGGAAATTCGTAACGTTGAGAAGATCTCACGAGCAGGGCCGGACTACCGCCCCGGGGGCTCCGGTCAGATTCTGTTGTTTTTTTTTACATTATCTCTATACGGGAGGCCCCAATGAAGATAATTTCCCACGAGCCAAATGCCATCTTTGGGGATGCTGTAAAAATGGTACATTTTTCAATTTTTCCTAATCTCCTCACTTTGGAGGGAGCCCCGGATAAGTGGCGAAATGGTACACATTACGGATAAAGGACTCGTAAAATAATATGTCATTTTTCCTACGGCCTCACCTTCAGAGGAGGCCCCAGCTAAAAGTATACACAAGTGCCAAAATTGAACACATTGAGGACGCGGAAAATAATATGCCAGTTTTTCCTAGGGCCCCAACTTCGGAGAGGGCCCCGGCTAGATGCCAAAATGGTATGCATTGGAGATTCCGGACAAGAAATAATGTTTATTTTTCATTTGGTGTCGATCGAATTTCTAGTTAATATGATTAAATTATTCAACGACATAATCTGCTTTATCAAATAACACAATAGGGTTTAGTTATATACATTTATTTATTTATTCTTAAATTTAAATATAAAAACAACAACATTAGCCACTCATCTCACTGGGACAACTCTGTGTTGAGATGAGTGTCTTTACAGTTTAATAATAATCAGTAAATATTAATAAGTAAATAATAATACATGAATAAAAATAAGTAAATAATAATACATGAATAAAAATAAGTAAATATTAATAAGTAAATAATAGTAAATAAATAATAAAAATTAAATAATTGTAATTAAATAATAATAATATTAAGTAAATAATAATCAGTAAATAGTAATAAGCATAATATTAAGTAAATAGTAATAGTACATAAAAATAAAAATAGGTAAATAATAAAAGGAAAAACTTCTTTGTACAAATGTTATTCTGTTATTTGCCGGCTGATACATTAGAGAAGAACCCATTCTACTATTGCGCACTTGTTGTGATGTTATGGCAGTATCAATGTTGTTAAAAAATTTACATTTATAGAGTATAATAAGTGTGATGAATATAAAAAACTTTCTTGTACATTATTTTTTTAATTAAATTTTCAGCAACATTTAAGGGCTCTAGGGGAGTCTTGTAACATGAACCGCAACATACAACATCATATGAAAGGAGAGATTGAACAAGAGAATAATATACATTTTTTAGTGTAATTTTGTCCAACATATTTCTTAGAGTTTTAGATATAGGCTAGTTTTCTAATTTTGTTTGTTAATACAGTAATATGATCGTTCCATTTGAAATATTTATCAATAATTAAGCCAAGATATTTGATATTGTCTACTCTTTCCAAAGATTGACAATTGCACTCGTGTACACAACAATGCATGTTAAGGAACGTTTCACTGAGGGTTGACTTACAGAGGAAATGCTAAAAGCAATATATTTAGTTTTTTGCGTGTTTAATGCAAAAGGTTTTGATCAAGCCACTTTTTAACAGTATTTAATCCTGTCTCACACTTAGCATAAGTTTCATCCCAAGTATCACCGGCAAACACCAAAACAGTATCATCTGCAAATACAACTGAAGAACCCAAGAAAGATAATTTACAAAGGTCATTAATATACAATAAAAATAAAATTGGACCTAGAACACTACCCTGAGGAACACCATATAAAATTGATTTGTTTGAACTAAAATTATCATTAATCATTACTCTTTGTGTTTATAATACTACGAGTTTTAATGTTTTGAATAACTTACCCAAAATTACCAACTTTTTTAGTTCATTAATATTGTAAGATGATAATACTGGATTTTTTTCGCTGCGGCTCATTTTCTTCATTTGATGATATATTAAAGATTTTCATTTTGAACAAACTGAAAGCTTTCAATTTTAAACAAAAAGGGGGCCCCGACCCTATAAGGCCTAGGGCCCCTGGGTATCTAAGTGCGGGCCTGCTTACAAGGACGACAACACTTTGAAAGTAATTTTTGAGTCTCACCGCGCACCAAGAGTTACCAAATGCAGTACGTATCTACTGTCATAAACGTCAGACAATCATCCATTAAACAGCCCATAACTGATAATCTCAACAGTAAATAATTGCCGGTCCTGTGGCATTTAATATTCAAGTATCATCAAAATAATGGTTATTTTATTCAAAATAATAATTACTGTCATTCAAAAGTTCGCCATGTTTGTTGAAAAACTTTTTGTTTCCCGCGCTTACGCATTTATTCCTTTACCGACAAATTTTCTCGAAATTATTTTATGAATCATCAGTAATTAGTAGATTTTTCCTTAGCTTGAAAATATTATCCATGGATGGGGCCCACTCCCGAGGTAGGTATGGTGACAAAAGATATTACCTACAAGTGGGATTTTCACCTTTGCAGCACAAACGTCAAAAGAATACAGTTCAACGCATTCTTATACTCGTATACCTATACAGTATTACTCTATTCGTTAGATTTTTCAGACATCGCCAGCCAGGCAAAAAACGGCTTTAGTACCCCCTTAATTCTTAAGACCTTAAGGTTCGTTTTCCCTCAAAAACGAATGTCTCGGAAAATGTACGGGAAAACCGACCTTCCGCATATCGAATTTCAAAGTGCGCCCCTGTATAAATCGCAAGTGCGCCCCACTGTAGAATTTGGCAGCCACCTCTGGCCGGGAGTCCCAAAATATCTGAAAAAAACCCTTGACTCTGTGCAGAAACGGGCGGTCCGTTTGATAGATTCGCCTATCTTAACAAACGGGTTGCAATCTTTGGAGCACAGACGTCAGGTGGGAATGCTGTTTGGTCTACCGGTATTTTAATGGAAGATGCTCCGAGGAACTAGCGTCATTGTTCCCTTCGGTACCGGTGCATAGTCGGGAAATACGCCAAACGCGCGCCCAACATTTGCACACGGTTGACATTTGTCACATGAGAACGGGTTGCTTCTACGATTCGTTCGTGTGTTCAATAGCTCGGCTGTGGAATGATCTGCCGGCCTGTGTTTCCTCGATCCTATAACATGGGTCTCTTCAAGACCCAAGTTCACTCCCTCCTATTCTCTAAAAGACCCTCCACACAGCATCGCCAAAGATGATATAGGCCTTGAGGTAAATTATTTCCCTCAGGGTCTCATGTCTGTACTGTAAAAAAAAAAGCAATGATGATGTGTGGAATCAAAATCACAGGCGAAACCAGGTAGCATACTAGTATTCTATAAATCTTAATTTACAAAGTAAGTTAAAAACCAGTCTAGCGTCTAGCCACCATCCTCCGAGTATCTCGCTCGAATCTCAGATGTTAAATCGAAAACAATTTTTGTGTCAGAATTTATAGATACCAGATATGCTGAAATCGGAATATTTATCATAGTCCATCAATGTCGATAAAGTCTTTATACCTAGTACAGAATCCTGAAATAATCATTAAACGGTGCCAGTTTTGATCCAGACACCAATAAGACAATAATAAAATTAACAAAAACCAATACCCAACGATTGCATGATAGATTGGACAGTTATTATAGGAGGTTTTTAAAAAATATCGTTTCTTCAGGGATGGCAAAATTGAAGTATGATTATTTGAAATTTAATTTGAATTTTAATTGTACTGACACGCATTCCTTGCTTCATTCATATACCTATTATGGGACAATTGGAATGATTTTGAGATAAATGAACTAATCTATTACAGTTTTTCACGTGTCATCAGTTCGCTGACTCGAGAGTGATAAAACAATAGATTTTTTAAATATTTTCTATGGTTCTGCTAAAAACCTTAAACGCGTCTTTCTAAAAAATACAAATATCTAATACGTATATCATTAATAAAAGTGGGCTAATTGTGAAGTATCGTATTTTTACAATAGCGCTAATTTCTCTCAGGGCTTGTATCATCTTTGGGGATGCTGTGTGGAGGGTATTTTTAAGGAAGCGAAGGAGAGAAAAATCTGGGAAGGAAAAAGATAACAGGGGTCAATGGAAATATGGGGGATCAGTGTGTCCAGGAGTGACGGACGCATTAATCCACCCCTCCCACTACGGTGCGAGGGTCGAGAAAGTCCGGCTGGAGAGGTCAGGGGATCTTCATTAACCGGCGTCTCCCGATCCGGCCCACCACTCAGTTGGTGGACAGACATCCACTGCCAAGACCTGAATAAACCTCATTCCATGAACCCGGTCACCCTTGCTTAGCGAACCACTTGGGGTGACCTATGGCAGAGGTGTTGGGTATCCAATTAATGTACCTAAACCCTTCTACCAAATAGAATTGTACTTGGAGTAAATGTGGTTATGACAGTAAACAATTAATTAAGTTGGGGGAGTCAAGTTTATTCTTTAATCTTTGGCTTTGTATATCGTACCTATTCGAAGCAACTCATCAATGTTACAGGAGTTGGTTTATTGTATAACTACATATTATAAAAATACTTATGATTAAGTCGCACAATATGAATTAGAACGCAAAACAAGTAAAATGATTTAAATACTAAATAAAGAAAGAATCTAATCTTGCCGAATAAAGGGAAGAGAATGAATTTATTAATGAAAATCGATGACTATGTAGGATATGTATATGTGTATAGCACCACCATCGCTGTAATTCACGTATTTGATGGGAGTCGAAATAGGAATTATTAGTGGCCACTTCAGCAGGTAGCTACAATGTTATCAAATAGTTTTTAGTTTATCAATATTCGAATGTTCCAAATGCTGGAAGACCCCGACGTATGAAAATTGCAATAAAGCGTTGTACGGCTCGCCCTTATTGCATAACTAACAAAGTACCTCGGTAAGTGACATTAAGAATACCTCCACGTGAAGCGAGCCACCTTCAAGTAGCCCGTAAAGAGTAAGGTAACTTGTCATTATCATTGCACCATGTTCCTCCGTATTCTCGTGCCCAGCGAGATGTTGCTGCATCGTGGCTATCAAACAAAACAACGTAATATACAATTACGTAAATCGTAAAGGCCTCATCATCGTCAGAAACGTTTACGTTACGCTTCCGCCGATTAAGTTAGAAGTTGGAGCTTAAACCAGAGTTTCCCAAACTTGTCATCCTCTTTTCACAGTTTCGATTTATTCAGCACTCCTCCGGGAAAACTCCATAAAACTTTTTTAACCAATGATAAGGATGTCATTGTTTACAAAACACATTTTCATTTAAATTAATGATTTTTTTTAATGAGAATACCGCACAAGCTGCTCAACTGCCCGAAGCCAGTGTGACTATAAAAGCCCCATTTAGGATATGTTGTGAGGCTAAAGGGAGTGGGGAGGCGAATATGGTGATAGAGGAATGTTTGGAAGTACCTGGCCATTCAGATCTGGTAAATTAACACCGCTAAAGTCATTTCAAGCAACGATTCGATTCTGAATGGTGGTCAAGGGCGTTACTAGGAGTATCTACCATTTTGAAACTTTCCACAAATGTACCTAATATGTATTAAAATGAAAAAATCATGAACATTGTCGAAAGTGCATTTGTAAATACCTGCCGTCTTAAATGTCAATCCATTTTAATAATTCATAATGATTAGCAGAATGGCTTAGTCATTTCCTTAAACTTAAACTTAAAATAAATAAAGTTAATATGTAAGTTCTTATATTACATAGTAATTTTTAACAGCACAATTTTTCCAGAAACTTTTTATTTCCCTCGCCGGTCCTGCCTGTCCTTCAGTGCCCCTTTATATTGCCTTTGAGGCTACCACCATCCCCCCGAGCTCTTCAGCGTCTCCAAAGGGGGGTGGAATCCCCCGCTTTGGGAATCACCACTTTGAACATGACGTTCTTTTAACACGTTTGTTAGTCTCGTACATCTGCCTCCGTATCGTGAAACGGTTCAGTGAACAATATTATTTTACTTTTAAATACTTAGTTTATCTATTGAACAACAAACTCAACGAGGGAGAGATAAAACAATTTTACTTCGCGTGGAATGTACGCACCGGAGGTATCCACGCTTTTTCGTTGTTTGACATAATAATATGTTGCAATTTAATTAGGATTATGAAATCCGAATTAGTTGCCTACTGCTAGTGGGCTTAGGAATTACCAACTTACTCGTAATTATGCCACCATAGCATCTGGGTAATTTAATACAGCATTTGTCGAAATTATGTGAGTTGCGTATCTCTATGGTTATTTTGTTTATTTTATGTGAATACGGCGAGTCGCAAATGCTCCCGACTGTTCGGAGTCAGTGAAACTAAGGCATCCACAATTGGGGTTGTGAGGGTGAACAGAGTGAGGACAAACGCGGCTAAGGCCACTTCAAGCAGCGTTTCGATCCCGAATGGCGGTCTTGCATCAGGGCGGTACTGAGAGTATCGACCACTCTGATTTGATGCATAGCAGAAATGTATATTTTTTAATACATACCTAATAATTTATTTTAAATATAATAATTAATACAGATGTGTATCGTAACAATTCGTTTCTATGGTAAACATGATAAATACATATGTACTTTTGTGTCTATATTTTTTATATAAAGATGTACCCCATAAAAAGCTATGCTTGTATGTATGGGGGGGGTGTTATTTATTTTGTAATTTAGAAGATTATTTTATTTTATTATTATCGTCTGTTTTATTTATTTAAAGTTTTCAGTAAACTTGCAATAGATCAAAGATTTCAGAGACCTACCTATGTTTTTTTTTCTTTCAACAGTTTTTGTAACTTTTAATCAACTTTATATTATATCATGTATTTACATGTAAGTATATCAAAACTAATCTTTCGTATTCCAGAAAGCCGAAATATTATTTGATTTTATGCAGTTCGAAATTCGGCTTTTGCTTTTTGACACCACTAAACCATTTTTAAATTTTTAATCATTGAAGAAGATAATATTAACATATCCCAAAATGAACCACGAAACCGAAAAAACAACAGAAATTAAAAAGATTTCAGTCGCATCGGCATGTGTTGATATTATCTTCTTCAATGATTAAATATTACAATGAGGTTTACAAACTTCAGTAAGTAATAAAAAATAAATTGAATATTTCTTTCCAGACTTGTAAAATAAGTCAATAGATGTCTCATATAAATAAAATCAGGTAGGTATATCCGAGACTCTGTTCCGATTGCAATTGAGTTCGGGATGAAACTTTGCAATCATCATAAGGATAGCAGCCAATAATATGGGATTTATGAAAATGGAGGATAAAATTAACAAGTCTTGAACTTGAAGTATGATATCGGTGTAAATGGCGTAAATTGAACTGGTCTCATTAGCTAAGTTGGCTAAGCGGTTACCCCGGATAGGTAGAGGTCCTGGGTTCGAGTCTCAGATGCGACTGAAATCTTTTTAATTTCTGTTGTTTTTTCGGTTTCGTGATTCATTTTGCGATGTGTTAATATTATCTTCTTCAATGATAAAATATTTCAATGAGGTTTACAAACTTCAGTAAGTTATAAAAAATAAATTGAACATTTTTAAATTATAGATTGTTGACCTTAAATCATCGATATCCGATAAATCGTCGTCCACTGTAGAGTTATAGTATCGGCACGAGTCGGGTAGTATTATATGTATTTAGATATAGGCTTTTTCTTTTCTGTGTCTTTTCGGTTTCATGTTTCATTTTGAGATTTGTTAATATTATCTCAAATGATTAAAAAATAGATTAATAATTAATACTAGTTTACGTCCAAAGACGGAATTCATATTAACGTTAAAATCCCATGTATAGTTTAGATTGTTGTTTTTTTTCGATTACAGCGTGAAATATGTCTGAATAATTCTGATA
The DNA here is from genome assembly GCA_022606495.2 of Halesus radiatus. NCBI lineage: Eukaryota > Metazoa > Arthropoda > Insecta > Trichoptera > Limnephilidae > Halesus > Halesus radiatus. The sequence continues at coordinate 41,222 of JAHDVE020008181.1, forward strand.
GATAATCAAATTTATTAGTCGGTATCGAGTGTGTTAAGTAATAACACTGGTAATGATTGCTATTATTTTGGTAATTTTCATTCGATTGTCCACAGCCTTGAATGGTTTCCGCCCTATTCTTTGAAGATTCCAAATCCGGGAGGATATCAGCTTTAAATTGTACGTCTGTGTTCACAAGTCAGATTTCTTAAGAAGTAAAAAAAAACGATCGTTTTGCATAGTCCGTTAACTGTCTATGGTGCAAAGAGCCAACATTTGTTGTATTGGTGTCGTAGCGATACCGGACCGACCGGCGACCCGTGAAAGAGCGACCATACTCACAGATAAACTTTAAATTTCTTCTAAACTTTTTCCGCCATGTTATACATAGATTAAAGCTATTTTGTTTAAGTATTTTTTTTTTATTTCATTATTACTAAAATATCTAAAATTTCGAGAAAAATTAGTTCTAGAAATATACTTGATTGCGGTAGAGCAAAACATTTCGTTCGTGCAGAAAGGAGTTTCAGTGTCTACCATTATTTTATGAATAGACAACTCGCATTTCTTTTCTGTCTTAAAAATGTTTTGCTTTCCTAACCGCACTAAATGTTTCTAATAAAACCATTTTAACCGGGTAAATGAACTTGAAAGTTTGTTTTTCTGCATTGTATTATATGACTCGACTTATTTGAGCTTTTTTCTCACATTTTCTATGGTTAAAAGAACTTCTACTTTTAGTTACTTTTATATTTAACTATATAGTTTTACTTATTTCACTGTGTTATTTATATTCATCATGGACGTGACTTATATCAAAATAAATCAATAAATGTATAAAGTAATAAGTCATAGCCCCTAGGACACGATTAAATCACTTTCACAAATTTCTGTTAGTTGAGCGATGTTACGCACAATAGTATTATGGCCTCGAAGACAGCGAAATGAATAATTATTGCAACGTCATTACCGCGTGCGTTACTCGAAATGACTTTATCTAGATTTAGTAAAAATGTCTGGACGGGCATCGTTAGAAATCTTCCTTCTTTATTTCCTCCATGATACTGGACGCACAACATTCTCTAACAAATAATAGAATTCTGAATAACGTAGAATCACCTTTTCTTACTTTTGACGATACATACAAAATACAACGCCAAGATTGATGAAAAAAAAACATAGTACGGAAAGAAAGTTATTTGAAGCTCGAAAAAATATTTCTTTTTTTACAAAACTTTATTGTTTTTTTAGCTAAACTAGTTTTGGACCCAACAGTGGCTTTGTCAGTGCAGTAGAACAATTAAAATAAATAATGTTTATATAAATTGCATTTGAAAATGTACAAAATTTAAAGCATTTGAAATTTTTTAAATAATTACCAATTATGTCCGAATTTCAATAAAAATTGGATCATTAACAACATAAATTAATTTAGGGGTTATATCGTGACATGTAATAGCAGAGACGGAACTATGGTATGGGAAAAGAGGGGCTCGAGTTTATATCAAGAATAAACAACTTGTTAACGATTTTTTCATCCACGAACATTGATGCAGTTACTTTTCTTTATCGAGGATACGAAATGCAAGTGCGCAATGAAAATTTACTAGAAAATTGTGCATAATCATGATTATAGTTAGTTGTAAGATGAAGTGGAATGGGGAAGAAGTTTGTGCAACGTCATGGCTAACTATATTGCAAATAAGTAATTAGTCGTTGTTAAATAAATACCGCGTTCCTAAATATGCATGCTAAACAAGCATCATAAATATTGCGTTAGATAAAATAACCTCGATTTTTCCTCGGAAACCTTAAAAAAAAAATTTTATACAATTTATAAAGTAATGACAATTTATTTAAATTTTTGTCGGTAGTTAATTATCATCTTGCTTATAAAATATTATTCACTTTGTGGCGTCATTGTTAATATATTAATAAAAATATAGATTACGTGCAGTATTCTATATATCCCGATGAGGAAAGCTTCATGTTGATGTTTATATATTAAAAAAGGGGTGTTTACAAGGCATTTTTATTAATGTATTTGTTAATGTTATTTATATTATTCAAAAATATTTGAATTATCCAAATTAAAAAGATTTTCGTCATTGTACCTTCCTTATATGCAATGTGAAATTTTAATTCATGTTCTCAATTTCTTTACACGATAATATTATTGTGTATAGAAGTGAAAACGCGATCATTATTACCTTAAATACATATCCTAAGAAAAATGGTTCCGCGATAATTCAACACACGTAATCGGCACACTTTTTAAAAGTGATATAAAATAAAACTCGAAAAAATATTACTTGAAATCGAATATTAAAAAAATTAAGAGATATGCGCGAAAATGAAACTTTTATTATTGTGAGTTACTTGGCAGCGTGCGTACTAATTATTGTTTAACTACAAAAATTGTGGTAAGTTGCATTCAATTAGTCGACACAAGCATTGCATAATGGGGGCTCTTGACAGTCAAATAAATTGTGGCTACTGGCAACACGGCCAGGGACAATTTTCATAACTTGTCATCGATAAGAAATACCAGACGTGAGGGGCTGTATTCGGCTGAACACAGGCCGGCCGCAATCCTGGGATAAAAAATTTGAGAAAAACAGTTTTCGCGTGGAAGATGTGCTTCGATTAGATATTCACGTTCAACTGTTCTAGAGGGTGAAATATTTATGTGCACGATATATGGAAACTAGTGATACATGCGGAAAACTGGTCAATCTACATCACATAGAGAACTTAAAATAATTAAAAACATAATGATATTAATATATTAATCAAACAAAAAAATTCACCGGAGACCAAAATTTCATTTTTTTTTTTTTTTTTACATGAATACCGCACAAGAGTCCCAACTGCTCCCAACCGTCTGGAGCCAGTGAGACTATGGCATTCCCAATTGGGGAATGTTGTGAGGCTGAAGGTATTAGGGAGGGAAGGAGAAGGGGGAGAGGAAGGTGGGGAAAAGAGGAAATACCTGGGTATTCAGATCTGGTCACCAAACACGGCTAAAAGCCATTTCAAGCAACGTTTCAATTCTGAATGGTGGTCTTTCACCAGGGCGATACTGAGAGTATCTTCCACTCTGGAACGTGCTCAAATATACCATATATTATTTTTAATTAATTAATTGTGAAACAACACAAATTAATTAAATAAAATTTACTTGCGCACGCCGGGATTTGAACCCGCGACCTTCGGATTCGTAGTCGAGAGCCTTACCCCTCGACCATGGAGGCCGTCATATACATATTTTACATATTTTACTCCAAATATGCTCAGAATTCACTAGTTATGGTTTGTCTGGTACTTGCTGCTACACCATGTATATATATATTTATTTTATTTTATTTTTAATTGTTTATTTCTAAAACGAAGTTCATTTTCCTTGTCTTTATCCATTTTACATTGAGATTACTTTAGAATGGTAGACATCCCAGGTGAAAGGCAACAATTCGAAATTGAAACGTTGCTTGAAATTACTTCAGCCGTGTTTGATGACCAAATCTGAATAGTCAGGTACTTTCCAACATTCCCCTTCCCATCTCATTCTCCTTCCACTCCATTCAGTTTCGCAATATACCCAGGGTAGTTTAAACTCTTTCGCCGTACTCGAATTTAATAAAAATTTACTTCTCCAAGGACTTCAAATTTTAGTAATACCTTGTCTGCTTGTGTGAAAATTTCAAAGCTGGTTACCCATGTACCTGTTAAACTATCGCATTAAATATACCCTAAATTTTAATAATTTTCTGGTATAACTATTTTTAGTGTATTTATTTAATAGTAGTTATTTCACGTAACATTGTGATTTAAAACGAGTTCTCCAAATAAATTCGAGAATCAAATATGTAATATGATAATTTCGATTTACATGTGACATAGCCTCTAAATGTATACTTTACCATCGCTGACAGGTGAAAGCCGAAGGTATTCGTACGCGCCGATAATGAATACTAAACCTTTTTGGGAAATTAGAAGTACGGTTACGTTTTTTTTTACATTTTTATTTTTAAATCTGGTTCTACTTCCTGATTAACAAATTCCATAAAAATTTTAAAAATAGTTTTATTACTTGCTCTAATAAAATTTTACGACAAAATCGGTTACATAAATTTGTAAAAAGCCTTCACCGTGGTATCCAATAAAAAGTACTAACCTTATTACAGATTTATTACCATTACCATATTAAACAACCGTTACAAAATTTAACTGTTGGTTGAAAGAAGACCACAAGATTAAATATTATTCATTCAATTTCTATTCGGGTTTGTCGCTTTAACCGGCGCGCGTTGATCTTTTAAATTGAGAGAGTTTTATCGCTTTTTACATTTTGTTTTAACGTCTTGGAACGATCTCTCTATACGGTGTCGTCAATATATATTAATCCTTATGATTTCGTAACACTTCAAATTTTGTCCGTATTCATTGGTCTTGAGAGTAATAAGTAATCATTAAGATTGTTTTTAATGTTTTTTTTTTACAAATTGATTTTTTCAAATTTAAAAATAAAGGTGTTTTGTTAACAAAAATTGTTTTACTTTTAAACCCTTCTTTTAATATTATGTTTTTTTTTCTGTAATTAGGTTTACCAGTCGGCGAATTTTACGAAAAAAAATTGCGATTCGTTTTCAATTTTTAAATTCGCGTAACGAAGTCAAACTCGAATATCCAAAAAACCTTTCATTAAAAATCACTCATCCTTTCATACCTAAACCAGAAAAATAAATTTCGTCGCTCATTGTCGATCTCATTTATGAGATATGGTATCAAAAAACCCGCTTTTTATTGAATTGTTTCAGCGTTATAAAATTATAATTAAAAGATCACAGTTTTACGTAAATTCGTAATAGTTACCGAATACTTTATTAGCCTGACATAAGAATAATAATCTCACGTTACAATGCCAATGGTGTGTCGGTATGATACAGAATACTAAGCATTGAACTTAAACGTCATTTATTCGTTATTTCTTTGTGGAGTCAGTTTATTGTGCTTCCTGGTGAAGTCGGTTAACTTCCATGAAACATAAGTGTAGGTACCATAAAATAAAGATATCAATTATTTCTACTTATTACTGTTTTTTCTTGAGATTTTATTACATTTTTGCTCCGAAATAATGGTTATTCATAATGTAAAAGTAAATTAATATTCAAAAATACTGGCGAGAATTTGAAAACATCGCTATCTAATATCATGTTGGTAGATGTACAGTTTTTTGGAAAACTTTTAAAATGCTACAGGGGGTTCCGTGTGGGGAGTTGAAATCTAAGTAACAAATTGCCCGCATGATCGAAGAAAATTGCTTTAACATTAATTGTTGTCGCAGTGACCTCTCAGTAATCGTTGCAATAATCAAAATATATTAGTGTTTTAGTGATCTGATGTTGTCTGCTAGAGGTAACTCATAGAACATACTCGGATTGTTCGCTCTCTGAAAGAACGTCTACCGTGTCTTTCTTACGGCTTTATCTACATATCTGTTTTGTTCGTGCCTTAGTTGCAGTCTGCACATTTCCAATCGACTTTCTTCGCCCATCTTCGCGTAATATGGAAGGACGACCGAGAAGGTCTTTCAGAGAGCAAGTATTATAGATTGTGGCCGTTGCCAAACTCCATTCTCGCGCCGACTTTCGTGCGGGAAACACGCGACCGAAAGTACCACAGACTACAGAACTACCGTTCTTCGTTCTGCCTTAGACCGCACTCGCCGCTGCCGTACTATTTAATCACACCAGCGCTGGCACTACCGGCTGTCAACATTCCGCCTGACGTATCCGAAGCAGACGTTACACAACGGATGCCAAAAGAAAACTAAATCGCTCGTAATAACAATATGTAGTACGTGTTTGTTTACGTTATTACAAACGGTGATGTACTTCGAAGTGTTCTGAAAATTAATAAGCGTGACCGTCAGAATTTAGTGTGAGGCTTTGTTCCACTGATAGGACGTCGCGTTAAAAGACGTCCTTATAAGCGAGTGAAAAACTTTTGTTTGGAGTTCAACTAATTAGTTTCTTTTGTGCTTTGAAGATTCTTCCTCACCGGTTTGTATAATTCTATTGATTTCCTAACTTATTATTTGAGTAACGGTTTGAAGAATGCGCGTGTCTGTATTTTGCTTAGTGAACTTTCTTCCCTCTTGAAAAATGTTGTGGTTGTGTATTTCGCGGTGCATTCTATGTACACTTTCTATTCGAGGTTCACCAAATCTGACTACACTCGATAATGATCCATATTCTACAACTGCTGTAATTCCAACGTTCCTCGTGAAATGTCGCTACTCACTGCTCTTACCTTACTTGTGTTTTTTTTTAATAAATACAATTGTTGCCAGGTGGTTATCGAGTTCCGCAATTTAATGCAAATATGATATTACTATTTTGTTTACAAATCGTTGAAATCAGAGTTTAAAGAATGTTAGGAAAACATATCAATACCCAAACAAATAATGCGTTGAGACCGCTAACTGAAACATGTGGGTACTCTAATCACTGAGCTACCATTACACCATACTGAAAAAATGATGAATTCCCGTGTGTATTTATAACAATATTGAGCCATTAATAAAATTACAGTTTTTTTGAAGCGTGTTTTGACAGTCAAAATAATTTTTTAAGTTATGCTTTTTGAAAGTCTCCAAAACTGAGTCTCTGCAGCATCACACGTATCCGAATTATTGTTCATTCTCACTATCGTAGCTAGTGGAGTGCGTCAGAACTTGTCCAGATAGTTTACATTCTTTTTATTTTATGTGAATACCGCATCCCGCTACCCGAAGCTAGTGAGACTATGACATCCCCAATTGGGGTATGTTGTGAGGGTATAGATAGAGGATGGAGATGGGGAAGGGGAAGGTAGGAAAGTACCTGGCTATTAATATCTGGTCACCAAACACGTCTAAAGCCATTTTAAGCAAAGTTTCGATTCTGAATGATGGTCTTTTGCCAGAGCGATACTGAGAGTATCTACCACTTTTTTTATTTATTTTTTATTCACATTTTAATTTTAAGAAAAAATGCATTGCAAAAAGTCCCGATAAACTACTTGTTTGTAGTTTGTCTAACGGGAGCTTGTTATTCATACTCAAAATTTAAATATAAGGTTACAAAATACACACACATATATATATAAAATTAAATTTAAAAAAACATACGTAACAAACTTAAAACATAAATATTTCTCCTTCCGGTTATTTTGTAATTTTCTTAAATAATCATTAATTAATTCAACGTACAATAAAACTCGCACAACAAATTCAAAATTCCTGATTGTAGATCTATAAATATATATAAAAAATTATATTATTATTGTTATTAAAAAAAAAATATAATTATCAAGAGTTACATTTTTTATACCTATGTATTATACAAAATATTTCATTTAAGGGCCAGCACTCAAAAATGGACTTAAACATGACTTTTCAGGTTGCTAACTCGAGCAATTCCACAAATATTTTATCTTTAAATTCTATAAGGGTAGTTAGGAAAATTTGCTAGGTTTCGAAAGACAAAAGTTCTCAATCTGTAATCTTTAAATTTTTATAAATACATCCCAAAATTTCCGAAAATATGTGCAATTTTAAAACAAGTGAAAGCTAATTTTGAACGTTTTACCTATAATTCCAGTAAGCATTTCATATTAAATTTAAAAGTTTATAGTATGATGATTATTGTCTGTTGAAAGCTTATACATTTTCCTACTTACCAGTATAGAATTTACAGATAAATCGTTTCTTGAGTTAGCAACCTGCAAAGTGTGTATTTTTGGCTGCTAACCGTTAAGGGCATTCATGGTCATCAGAAAAGAGGAATTTTGTATCTTAAAGAGAGGCACGATTCTTACTTTGGTATGTAAATAATATTTCATTTACTATAAAATCTTTCGTACATAATATTAACTTACGTAATATAATAAAATAATAAGTTTTTTATTCCACGTGTGCAATCCCACACGTTTCATATATTTATATTATACATAAGAATAAAATCAAACAATATATATATATATGATTAAAAATACAATAAGATAGAATAATTAAAAAGTATCCTAATATATTATAGTATACGGATACAGTTAGAATAGATCATAAAGAATTTCATTCGATATCCTAATTTTTCATTTGGATTTAGTTTTATATATCGTTCCTTGTCAACAAGTTAAAACGTGTTTGCTCTTGGTTTCACGTTTCACCATGTGTAAGTGTTAAAATAGAGTAATAATACTTTTCCGGTAATTTTAATCACATTATGTTTGTAATGCAAATGTTGCCGTAAACATTTAATAGTTGATACATCCTACTATTAAATCTAATTATTAACTACACAAACATTCATTTAGGTAGCAACCTACCTGTTTTCATACAAAATGTAAATAAGGTTCTTGAATAGTCATACGGAGTAAAAAATGTATTTATGTAAATATGTTTCAAGTATTTGAGGTCAGTATGAAGTCATAACTAACACGATGTAAATCTTCAATATATTTTACCATTTTTTTCCAATTTATTTTACCCGTTGTTTGATGGTTGAATTTTCAGCACTTAAAATGTAAACACAGGCAACAATAACAATGATGTTTATTTACTACCATTTTCCAAACGATATTTTAATTCAATTATCAAAGCACCATTTTGCAATGAATGTGAACACTTTATTATCTATAAATTAATTGTTTGTTAGCATGTCTCCTCCTGATTGCATTATTTAAACGGGTTAAGTATCTCCCCCTACCCTGAACCTATTGAACATAGAATAATGAATGATTTTAACTACTTGAAAGTTTTTATTTTTATTTATTTAACGGCAATAATGTTATAAATTCAAATGTCTGTCCGCGAATGATTAGTTAAAATCAACACTATATGTTAAATAGTAAAAATTTATGCATTGTTGATAATTGTATATCTTTATGGAATCAGAAAAATGCCTATGATTTTATTAAATAAAACTAACACTTTGTTGAAAACCACTTTTAATTGTATTTTAAGGTCAACCGGTATAAATTAATGGTTTAGAACAAGTCATCGTTTTATTTAGTATGATTTCAAACCGTAAAGTAATTGCTTCTTATGAAAATATGATTTTATTTTGTTGATTACATGATGGTACCTGCATTTTAACAAACAGATAGGTTTTCGTTATGGATATTAAATATTAATCAAAACAAAAACAAAAAACATTTTTCACACTTAATACCGTACTACAGTCTTAAAATTCTATAATAAAACATACAATCTGAATAAAATTCTCAACTTTTAATGAACGCTTATTCTTATTTCATACGAAAGGTGATGAATATCCATGAAGCTTCGGCATATTACCCAGGTACATTGTAACGAACACGTAAACAACTATGTAGGATTTCCTTTAAAACTCACCTTGAACCGAAAATTGAATTCGTTCATGTTTTTCGGTTCACTGACTCCTATCAACTTTCGGAATGTTTTCATTTTGTTATATCCCGTTGCCTGCAACTTCTCGTTGCATTCTTAACTTTGTTACACCTCTTCAGCAGTATTCACAACCATTTCATAAGATAACGTTTCACCGTGATTTTTTCTTGGATTCTAAAGAGAAAACGCATTTCACTTCATTTCCTAACTTTCAATTTCTAAAATTTAAGTAAATACTTACTACGGCGTAGTACTTCCATATTTTGTGGGGCCGAAATGTGATATGACCTTCTTAAATATTGTAAAGTCTTCTGATGACATACGTTAATTTGTTTGATTTTAATCGAGCTGATTGCCCATTCACGTCTCGAAAGGTTAAGCATCCAGACTTAGGTAATACTAATTGAATATTTGACAAGAACACGTATAACTATTTGAAATACACATACTTAAGTCATGTGTGAATAGCCAGTCATGCAGAAATAAGAATAAATAAACTATTAATTAAACCTGGCAAAGAGCGGGTTTATTTATTTTATTATTTTATATTGACCTTCGAGGTCTAATACACACTTCATGTTTGAATCGAGGCTTAGATTAAATATATTGATCATATCATATTGACACAATTTCGGCTAACTAGATCAACTTGACCAGTAGACATTGATTTAATTGCTTCAACACAACAACTAAAAGTACGGTTAATTTTTGCAAAGAAAATAAAGAAACTACCGCCGTACTTAGCCGCACATCGGACGTTCATGTATTCGTACCTACAATAAAAAACGGTTGCATCACGTTGTTTTCTTGGCTATTCAGTTATGTGCATAATGGCGATCCAAAACTACCCGATTGCCAAGAGTCTGCTGGAAACCTGTAATTATCAAATAGATACATGGTTTTGTTAAAGTTACACAACGGTTTCGGTTGGTTGCCAAGAACGCACTCAAAGTGGCCGGGTTCGAAGAATTGCGGTCGACAGCCGACAACGTTAGTATTATTTCATCTAAAGATCTTTCTATGACCTGAAAACACAAATACACATCATGTTCCGTCAACAATGTTACAAAAAACTATCTGTCATATATTTAGTTTTGGTGAGATGTGTTGCAAATTCTCTACCGAAACCGATTGCAGAAATGCACCACATGAATATTCACTTTCGTTTTTATTGCAAGTTTTTTTCTCCGTCTTCAACCTGTAAAGTATTATTTATTATATTCATTCAAAAATCCACTTATCGACATCAATAAAAATCCTTCCGAAAGCTTTCTAGAGAGGCCAAGCCTTAATAATATTAAAATCAATATCATTCACCTAATCTAAATGTTCTCCTTATGGGTTTTTATTTTCCGCCCTGACTCCTTTAACCATTATATCGCCACCATAAAGGGTAGTAATTTTTACAGTCTGACTTTTAACTAAAACTATATCCGCACGGTTGATAAAGGTAACAGATTTTGACAAAACTGTTAAGGAAGACCTGATAAATCTTGTGACATCATCAAGTGTAGTAATCAAATTGAACTCGGATTATAGGTTACAAATCTCATTCCTAAAATAATTATACTCATTTAATTCGACACGCGTGCCTGACAAAACCTATTTAAAATCATGAACATGAAAGTGTTTTCAAATGCAAATGTTTTGCGGATATTTGCGTGGTAAATGTACTCGTATGTAGTTACTTACATTGAAGTGTCAGCTTTTGCTAAAACTATAATAAATTGTCTTGCTCTGCTGCCGATTAGTATAGGGCGAAAAAAATATATAATTATAAGACACTGGAAACTTTTCTGAGACGTGGCCTTTAGCAAATATTCAAACGTGTTTTTTGTTTCTGACATGAAAGAACTTACTTTGTTTTACTTCTGTGCTTATTTCTCAATGAACGGTGTTTTTTTCCAAGGCGGGCGATGTTTAGAATGTTTTCTCTCATGCCTTTTAAAAATAGTTCTCTACTCAAAGCCTAATGGTAACCGTCATTATACCTTTAATATGTATCTTGAAAGTTCAACGTAGTTTAATGACCGGTCAGTGGCTGAGTTGGCATCGCGTTTGGGTCTCACCCAGGCGTCGTGAGTTCAATTCCTCGGCTGGCTAAGTCCTCCATTTACGACACAAGCAACATCTTCCGCTTACTGTGATGGTAGTATGAGATTTTCGAATATTGTCAGGTTATTCGTAACCAGGGTATATTTGTCTTTCTTTAAACAAAACAAAAAATTATGTGCCCATTAAATGAGAAGTAGCGGGCCCGAATTCACGCCTGATCACATTAAAAAAAAAGCAATTATTCAAAATTTCGCTGGCCCTAAGAAGTCTGGGTGTTATGTTTTTTTTTTTTTTAAGTTTTTTATTTGAATTCAAAAACTATTATTATTTAATTTTTAAAACGTTTCATTTATAAAAAAAGTTCTGCTATGTAATTTTTATTATGCGAGACAGTTGTTTCGCCTTCCGAGATCTACAAATTAACCTTGAACGCAATAAATAAAATAGTTATGATGTTTATTGTTGAGATTGATCAAATAAACTTATAAAATGTCCTAACAACTGTCGTGGTGATCATCCATGGAGAGATAAAGCTCGCCTTATTGTTTTGACCGACTTTCGTATTTTGTAATATTTATTTGTTATGTGTCACCATGCTGCCATTCGTGTCGTTTATATTCAAGAAAAGTGTGTTTCTCATTTCGAATGTAAATAAATTTGTAAGAAAAATATATATCAACACAACGCGATGCGAATTCAGTGAAGTTTCGTGGAACTTCTGCCAAAAGAAATTAGCATACATCCTATTTCCTTTCAGTTCCTACGTACGTAAGTTACGTAGTTAAAATTGACATGTAATGACAATGACTAATGACGCACACAGTACAATCACGTTTCAACAATATGTTTTCAAATCGCCAAATTACCATTTTTCGAAAATTTTAACACATAACCTTCTAAATAAAACATCTAACAACCATTTACAATTATTACGTAGCAGCCACATGATAGACTCGTCCTGAAAGCTAAATTCGTTTTTTTTTTACTTTTTAAAGGGACGTGAGTGGGTGAGAAATTTTGTTGTTGGTATAGTTTGTTTTTTTTTAATAAATAGAATGTATTATATCAATGATCCGAATTATACTATTTTTCTGTTTTGTGGTTTGGTAAAAAAATTGTTGCTTAATATCGGTAAACATATTGTACCAACATACAAAATAATAATACGCAATGATTTCTAAGTTTGCACGTAAAGATTTTTTTAATTAATTTTTATTAAAAAGATATGGTAAGTCTCATAATCACAGTTGCTATTTTAAGTGATACGGGTCGCTGCGTTGCATTGATGCGTGATACGACACAATTAATGATAATAATGCGCAATATTAAAAAAAAATCAACAACTGTACATTGTACGGTATACCTATTGAACACTACGAACGAACATTATAGATTTTTTTTATTATTTTTTTTATTTGACTAGTATTTGCACTCGGCATAACCTTTTTAATTAGAAAAACTTGACTATTCTAAAGCACATCTTATACAATCTATCAATGTGAACATTTTTCTTACGATTTCTGATCTTATTTTTGGTTCTGCATTACGGCATGATTTTGTGGGAAATATATTTATAAGAAATCTTGACAAAGGTCATTCTGATTTCAGATATGTCTCTGTACCTTCAAGATTATTAGCGGTTCATGCACAGCGTTGCCCAAGAAGCATAGTTATAAAGATGCTTCTTGGGCAAGTAAAATTAATATAAGGCTATACTGGTATTAAGTAATTATATACTTGACCTTACTTATTGAATAAGATGATACCTTCAAAATTTGTAGCACATTTATTTCGGGTTTTTGTTATGCACCTGCGCTGAACTCTAAATAGTACGATGTATGCGAGAGCAGGTCCCGGATTTCCTCGGAGTCATTAGTGTTACTGCAACTACTAAAATGAATTAAAATAGACGGCATTCTACGTAATACACTTTTTAATCGGGGGGGGGAGTGTCGGTGTTTTGCGCTGGGTTCTAAGTCCGAGTATCAATACGTTCAGTAAGTATAATTACTAGTCCGAGTAAGTACCAAATAGCATACTCAATCGTACCGATACGTGTGTTATTCAAGAAAACGTCGAGTTCAAATCACTCAAACCTTTCCCAACCAACCGTTTTGGGGTAATATAGTACAAGGCTTCCGATCGCGTTGAAGCTTGATCTGCTTACAGATTTTTCAATTGCAACAAATCACATTTAAATTCCATTTGCGACGGCGTACTCGCTATAAATTCATAATTGCAAACAAATGATCTAGTGCAGAATCCCAATTGATATTCCGTGGCACATGATACATTGTATGCTCCCAATTTCTCTATCCCACAGTGCACAAATTCAAGTGTTAAAAACTGTAAACACTTTTTACGCCGATCCTGTGATAATTCCAAATATATCTATATTGTATTGTAATTTCGCGAAAAACATATTTTCATCATCATCTAAATTATAACTACTTATCTACTAACGACATTATAATTCACCTGAATATTGAAGCTTGATTTTTGTACGATCTCGATTAAATTAATAATATCGCATTTTTTGCCGTTTTTCCGCAAAATGTCATTATTTTAATTTTTTTACGTTCTCTTGCGCCAAATAATGCACGTTTTTTTTTTCAACGCAATTATTGTTTTATATTTTAAATTTACCATGGATGAATTTACTATGAATATTATGTTCATGGAATGTGATTGGAATTATATATTTTTAAAAGCTTCAAATTAAACGCAGCTTAAAACCAACTCAGGAGCAAAATTCAACATTTCAAGGTAAAGCCATGCATGAATTTCAAATAACGTTTTTTTACCGTGATTAATTTAAAGCTATTGTATTCTGACCTGTGAATGGAAAATATTTTCGGCCAACCAAAAAACATGATTTTATGTTACCCGTTAGAGAAACCAAGAGTGAAACTTTCTTGCTACGCGGCCCGGCAACTACAATGTCAACTTTAGCAAAAAAAATATGTTTTATTTTATCACTTTACTCGTATTTTTCACCGATATAATAGATACATTATTTGCAACGTCCGTCTTAAGATTAGTGTGTATTTTCCTGTATGTGAATACACAAACATTTTTTTTGTCTATTTACTGCATTTTAATAAAAAACAGCCTTGTGTTATCCATAACTGAAGAGTGAAAATAAATTAGTACAGCTTCTGTAATGACATGTTCAGACGTCGATCAAATGAAAAGCATGAAACAAATGAATACCCAATATTTACATAAAATTGTCTTTTTTTTACAGACTCCTGTTCGGTGAATCCTTGGGTTGTGCATCTTATAACTCAATTTCATAATTTTATATATCCCCATTATAAGGTTAGTTCAATGCATTATTTTCTTTGTTTTTAATACCTATATAGCAGTGCCGTCCATTGCTCTATGATGAAAGGTAGGCTGCGTGTATTTTTTTTAGTTAGATCTGTATATTAAATATTTGAAAATGGCCATTTTATTATCATAATTTATCGCCTTTAAAAAAATCTTCTCATGGTTCGTTTTTCTTTGGAAAGACACAGCTTTTCAGGCTTTGTGGACTTACTTGCCACTGCCTTAGAGTTCTGGGATTCAGGCACATAATTTTAACTATAACGATATGGTCCAATGCCCAATGTAACTGGGCTTAAATTAGAATATTCGGTATTATTGGTCATTCCAAATTTTATTAAAAATAAGTATTTTAGTAAACCATTCGTGTATGTTTGTTATCGTCATCATTTACAACGCACCTACCTATGAATATCTTGCAACTTATTATTTATACAGTGGCTATGAGTTAGTATGTCGATCAAAAATTACACATGTGGAAGCTTTATGAAATCGTTGAGCAGAAATTCGTAACATGCTCTAGTAGCTACGTAGTATGGTGTAGATATATTCCAGGTAAAAAAAGCAATTTCCTGAGGATTTTCTTCCTGATAATTAGAAAAACATTTAAAAGATCTTTTTTTAAGATACAAAAATTTCAAAGTTAATATAACATTAATTTACCTGTAATATCGACGCAATACCATTTGCTTAGCTAACACATAAATATTCTTAAATTAATAATGATTACTTTGTTTAAAACCACTCTATTTAATATAACATTAATTTTCCTGTAATATCGACGCAATATCATTTGCTTCGCTAACACATAAATATTCTTAAATTAATAATGATTACTTTGTTTAAAACCACTCTATTTAATATAACATTAATTTTCCTGTAATATCGACGCAATATCATTTGCTTCGCTAACACATAAATATTCTTAAATTAATAATGATTACTTTGTTTAAAACCACTCTATTTAATATAACATTAATTTTCCTGTAATATCGACGCAATATCATTTGCTTCGCTAACACATAAATATTCTTAAATTAATAATGATTACTTTGTTTAAAACCACTATATTTAATATAACATTAATTTTCCTGTAATATCGACGCAATATCATTTGCTTCGCTAACACATAAATATTCTTAAATTAATAATAATTACTTTGTTTAAAACCACTCTATTTAATATAACATTAATTTTCCTGTAATATCGACGCAATATCATTTGCTTCGCTAACACATAAATATTCTTAAATTAATAATGATTACTTTGTTTAAAACCACTCTATTTAATATAACATTAATTTTCCTGTAATATCGACGCAATATCATTTGCTTCGCTAACACATAAATATTCTTAAATTAATAATAATTACTTTGTTTAAAACCACTCTATTTAATATAATATAAAATATTACTAAATTTGAAGCATAATTATTTAAAAATTATATTTATCTACACTGTTTCCCATCGTCTATTTTATTATTGGTAGATAAAAATAAGATCTATTTTTTTAGTTAAATTGTTTATCCTGAAGAGGGGAGCTTTGTTCCTGAAACATGTAGATATTTACATGTTAAATACAGTGTTTTAAACAAAGTGATTATTATTAATTTTATAAATATGACTTCACAAAGGTATTTTACATCATTTGAAGAAACATAAATTTTCATTTTAATACATTCTGCTGTACCCATAACGCAAGGATTCCCAAAAGGTCGATCGTTGAGTAAAATTTTATCTATATTAATAATAATATTTATTATTCAAATAATTTTAATTTACAGCCTTGGATGAATAATAATATCCTTGTGGTACAACAAATTGTTTTTTTATCTGCTAATAAAGTGAACTAAAAAAGCAATAGTAAAAACTCTTATAAGATTCTTATTAGAAATCCCTTTGAAAATTGAAGTAAAAAAGTAATTCCCATCCTAATAAAGGTTTGGAACCCTAAAAGTATATACATACATACGTTGTATATTATATAAATATAATTAAATTTGGGTAGGCACTATTAGTAATTTATTCTCAGTCAATGCCATTACTCATAAAATTTGTATTCATTTAAATCGGTAAGTAAATAAATTGATCCTCTCTCATATAATATACATATTACATAGATTGGTTATGGTTTAAACATTCAAATAAATAAAAGTTTATCTATTAAAGTATTCCGCAAGATTAAATCACCGATGACGAAACAATAGGACATCAAAGTTGCTATTATTTTGATGATACACAATGACCGGCGTACGTAGATGTTAATGGCTCAATGTGCTTGGTATTTAAATGGCCGTCGTAGAGCCTTGAGATGTGGATATATCGTAATCACGGTGCTTGCGACCTGCTTAAAATAATTTTCTATACTCGTCAACGTGCTTACATATTGTAACCATAATATATTTTTCATTGATATATTATTCGAAACGAATAATATAAATTTCGTAACAATGATCTGATGACTGGATTTAGTAAAAACTGCATTTGTTCATATTTAATTTTGCTTTAAACAGATTATTGTGAGGATGCATTATGACAGATCCACGAATAGAGCTCGTTACACACTGTTAATATAATATATATCTCGCGATATAAAACATGAGGAAGGAGGATATATAATATTACAATATTTGAAACATAATTATTTTTAAGTAATATTTTTGTACACCGTTTCCCACCGTCTATTTTATTATCGATAGATAAGATTCAATGTTTTTTGTTTAGCATGGTATCTATTAAGTTCGCATTATAGCCGTTGTTTAACGCAATTTGATTATTAATATTTATTTCTTCGCTAATTTTTTTTTTTTATATTAGGGAACATTAACTAGTCTACTAAGCATCTGATGAAAAGCTGACAATATTTGGCAAACAGATGGTTAGAAGTAATATTTATATGCAACTATGTCTCTATCTTACGAAATATCTTAAAGTCAATTTTATTCTTAAAAATAGAATTATTAAAATCGAAGAACTTTATGCTAAACTTTTGTCCTGGTTTTACGGTAAATTAAATATTTTTATGGAGTTTATTTAAGAAATCAAGGCATATTTTAAGTTGTCTTTCGGTACTGCATATTTCTTCCAAAAATAAACATATTTTAATAATAGAGTAGAACTATTAAAAATCTTTTTCTCTAAGTTGTTTAAAAGTACATCAGCTACTAACGGGATAATACTAGAACCCATTTCTAAGCCATCCTTTTGTTGAAAAATAACATTATCAAATTTACGTTGTTTGTTTTAAAACGACATTAAAAAGTCTATATTATTCCTGAGACAAGTTTATAAGTATATTTGAACATTTAAGTCATTTATTAATAATATGTTTACTTCCATCAAATGGATATGAAATAAGTTAACAACATCAAATGATACGAAAAATGCAATATTAGAAATATGCAAAGATTTTAAGTAGTCTACTGATTAATTAAGGGAATTCCTAATCGTATATTTAGGTTTAAAAATATTGCAATCCAGATTTATTCTAGTGATTGTGGATGCTAATTTATAGCTGGGGCATTACAGTTAGAAACTACGGGTCTAATTGTTTGATTCTTACACCCCTACAATATGGGTTCAGAAAATTTTCCAACACGAAATGTGCTGCCTTTGATTTTGTATTAAATTTCTAAAAACACTTAGACCAAGGAACATATGCCGCAGGCATATTCATAGACCTCAAGAAGGCGTTCGATACGGTTTATCATAGGATTCTACTAAAAAAGTGGGAGCATGTGGGCATCGTAGGCAACAATCTAAAACTTTTCTCTTTTTTTCTTACCGGTAGGTTCTATTCAGTTTTTATTGGTAAAGAAACAAGTCATCCTAAAATGATAACGTTTGGTGTACCACAGGGCTCCATTCTCGGGCCATTATTATTTTTGATCTACATTAATGACATAGCAAAATGGGGAATGAAGAATACACTTCAACTGTACGCGGATGACACAAAAATATTCTATCATAATATTAATATAAACGACATGGAAAGTGATTTGACTCATTTGGCAGAATGGCTGAGAATTAATAAACTGAGGCTTTACCTTAAAAAGACACATTATATGCTTTGCAGAAATAGGAGGGGGCAAAGCCATGACATCTTTCTAAGACCAAACAAACTTGAAAAAGCAGATGTCGCAAAGCATCTGGGCCTTCTGATTGACTTGCAACTTATATGGAAACACCATATTGAAAAATGTAAAATGTCAAATTTCTCTGGTAACCGGTGTAAAGTACAGATTGCATGGATTGCTTCCCACCTCCATACTGCGATCACAACATACATGCGCCTAAATATAATAATTTTGCCCTACATTTGTATGATGATTGTAATTTATTGTTGTATTATATTATTTTATATTGTTGAAATAAACTCCTGCTGACGAGCTTCTTGCAGTGGCTTAGCGGGTATACGTTCCCACTGTATATAATTAATATTATACAATAAAAAAATAAATAAACAAAAATGTACTATGCTACGATTAATTCCCATTTCGTCTATCTTTCGAGTATCTGGGGTTTCGCTACCAGAAAATGATATCTGAGGTACAGATAATTCAAAACAGGACCCTGCGTAACAATTTTGGCTTGCCATGGAATACACCCATTAAAGATATTTACCGGCCCACACTAGTTTAACACTATTATAAATATGATTCAATGCCATACTCATACAAATACAAAACAGAACTATAATCCCGACGTTCACCAACATAATACACGACAACTCCACAAACTACACATATCAAAACCTACACAAAATACGGACTGAAATCATTGGAATACATTGCCTACACCACCTTTGTAGATTCTGTATACGAGTTGTGTTCAAAAGAAAAGGTGAATTTTGAATTTTCGCGGGCTGTGTACATTCGATTATTGATTATTTTTTGTTATGTTGGTACACATATGATTATCATATGTTAGCATTATCAGCCATTTTGGATCAGTGGTTTGTTTTTGACAACTGGAAAGGTTAGTAACGTTTTGTTTTTTTCTTCGACTTTTTACTAAAAAAAAATTAATAAAAAATCGAAAAACAACGATTTTTTGGATTTTTTGAAGAAATGCTAATAAGGACATAGAAAACAAAGCAAATTTAACTTTAATCGGACTGATGATGCCCCAGAAAACGGCTAATGCTTACATTTGACGGCCTCCATGGTCGAGGGGTAAGGTAACCCGAAGGTCGCGGGTTCAAATCCCGGCGTGCGCAAGTAAATTTTATTTAATTACTTTATGTTGTTTCACAATTAATTAATTTAAAAAATAATATATAGTATATTTTCGCACGTTCCAGAGTGGAAGATACTCTCAGTATCGCCCTGGTGAAAGACCACCATTCAGAATTGAAACGTTGCTTGAAATGGCTTTTAGCCGTGTTTGGTTACCAGATCTGAATAGCCAGGTATTTCCCCACCTTCCTCTTCCCCTTCTCCTTCCCTCCCCAATACCTTCAGCCTCACAACATTCCCCAATTGGGAATGCCATAGTCTCACTGGCTCCAGACGGTTGGGAGCAGTTGGGACTCTTGTGCGGTATTCATATAAAAAAATATATTTAAAAAAAATATGATAAAAATATGTGTACAAACAACATAACAAAAAAAAATCGATAATCGAATGTACACAGCCCGCGATAATTCAAAATTCACCTTTTCTTTTGAACACACCTCGTATACTTTTTCCCTCTTGTAAAACGTTGGTATGTATTTCCGTTGTATCCGTATATTTCGAGCCTGTGTTTTTTTTTTTCATTTACATATTTGCCGTGAAAACTTTGTAAAACCTAATATTATGTAGCAACACTTAACAGCCCCACAGTGAGTTGAATTGATAACTCATGGAAATGCAACATCGTTGTATGTCTTATTTAGAATAAACTAAAAAAAAGTTTTAATCGAGTTTATATTATTTTACAACTTGTAGATATGTATGTATTAAAGTAGTGGTTTAAACAGAATAATTATTTTATTATTTGAGATAATATGTCATTTTACCAATGAACAACTGGAAGAACACTGAACGACTGAATACGTGCTAGGCTGAGAGGGAGTGAGTGATACGGCAGGGTAGGAGAACGGCAAAATATATATTACCCGACCAAATTTTGTTTAAAAATACCAACTTATAAATGCTAACTAAAGATTTTGCAATGCAGTATTTTATGTAGGTATCAGTAAAAAATCGTTTATAGTACGTATATAACGACTGGCTTCAAACAGTTGGGACCTTTGTACGGTATTTAAATTAAAAAAAAGAAGAGAAATATGTGCTAGCGATGTCACCGATTGTAAAGTTAACCACGTCAAGCTACCTACTTAGGACCCGCTGCAACATATTATTGAAAATGAGTAATTTGGCCTTCCGGCTAAAAAGATAGTGCATCACTTATTTAACCAAACATTTTAATCATTACCGGTTTTTTATCATATAGGTACTGTTTATTGTAAGAAATAATTATTGTGATCGCAGGAGAGTGTATTCGATGTCAAGTGGAAGCAGTAGCGAAATGGATTGCGTAATCTCAATCCGCTTTATTTTATAATGGGTGCGAAAAACGAAGCACTTTCTAAGTGCACCGAGTGCAAACCGCCATGAGCTAACTTCTTATGAGTTACTTCTTGATTTCGCTGTAGTTTTTACACCTTTTTTATCCCACTGAACAATTGGTACAAACAGTATGGCGCCTAAGCCAAGGCTTATTTATTGATGGTTAAATGGATTTTTCAAAGCTCCGTAGATCATAGTGGAAATTAAATTACAAGCAGAAATTTTTGTCATGAATATCGACATTAATTTAGAGAATTGGGGTAATATCACGCACTTTAAATGATCAAATCAAATAATGTGTTTGTCTTATGTCAATTACCGTTTAGTGTTTTAATAGCAAAAACATTACACTATTATTACTCGACTTCGCCCGAGGTTCAGCACTTTTTCACGGTTACGTGTCTTATTTTTAAGATCTTTTGGTGAAAATGGCGTTGCTACCTGAAAATATATGCGTTGAACCTAGAAATAAGTTTTTAGTAAGACATGCAAATGAATATATGAAATGAATATTTTTTCATAGGTTTACATTTGGATTTCTTTGCTCTTTAAATTATCGCGGTTTCTCTATGTCTGATAACAGTAATAATCATTAGACAATTTGAATAGCGCCGTTTATGTGAAAAATCACCCCAAGGGCGCTGAATCACCTCAAAGTTTTGTATGGGTTTATCGAAATAAAAGTCGGCCGTGTGTGATACTCAACCATTGCGTTTTACTTCATTTTACGTACGGCAACATTATTTTATTTGTATTTTGATTTATTATGATAATGTTGAGCACGTACAGATATTATTATTCGATTACACAATAAAAATTGTTTTATATTCAAACCATTTTTACAACTTTCGAATGAATTCAGCTTCATAAGTGTGCAAGATAATAAACATAATGATTTGGTTTTACTCTAAAATACATTTAAAAAAACTTTTCATATCTTTGAACGTCTAATATTCGAGTTTTTGTCATGCATGCGTCATTACTTCATTTGTAATGTATTTATAGAGTTCCAGGTGTATCTGCACACCATGCGTTTCCTGGCTTTAATTTCGTAGTAACTCTAATTGTTCCTTCTTATCAGATAAAGTACGATTATCTACCTATTAACTAAAAATATATATTTATCGTAATTGTATTCAGTTTTCCCATAATAGTTACATATGTTCAGAGAAATGTTTTTTTCTTCCTCGTGTTTCTAAAAAAATTTATGAAACATGGAAATATATAATTTAAAAATTGTCACCGGTCAGTGACTGAGTTGGCATCGCGTTTGGGTCTCACCCAGGCGTCGTGAGTTCAATTCTTCGCCTGACTAAGTCCTCCATTACGAAACAAGCAACATCTTCCGCTTACTGTGATGGTAGTAGGAAATTTTCAAATATTAGGAATATTTGTCTTTATTTAAAAAAAATAATCAATTTTTAAAAAAATAAACAATTTTTAAAAAAATTGCCTTACAAATTTTCATATTAATAAATCAATAGTGTAATTTTGAAAATCAGATATATTTTTTTGTATTTTTTTCTACTAATTTGAAATATTCATTACCTGACTTGTGCCGAACATCAACATACTTCTTGACATTGCATCTCCTTCCTTTCCCACTCCCTTCAGCCTCACAAAATACCCCAACAAGAAACTCCAGGGAAAAATATTATAACTTAAAAATAAAAATATTCATACAGATCAACAAACGCACATTCTAAATATACATATAAGTTTTATTATATGTATATATAAATACACGAAGAATTTATAAACCGTTATTTAAAAAGAATAAAACACCATATCATCAAAACGCCTTATTTGGTTGGCTTCATTGGATCGGCGACTTACGTCACGTGGATGTTCAGGCATAAATTCTTTCTGTGTAAATTCATTCCGTGTGACGTCACGGACCCTCCTCGGATTCCGGCTGATGTGAAAGGTTTTAAAACTTTCTATTTATGAGAAGTAATTTAACTGTTAAAACGAACATTAAAAAATACTGGTATTTAAGTCAGCATTGATTATTTTTTTTAATACACTGGTGTTCCTCATTCGGGATATCATTGTTCTAATGGCTCGGGACAGTTGGCAACAGTTGTGCGATATTCACATTAACAAAATTATAGGAAATTGTAATTTCATTGTTAGGTTGGGTTAGGTTAGATTTACACATTTATCTTTTCCCTAAAGCTGTTACCTATCCTAACCCTTACGAATGTTGCCAGTCGCCATACTCTTGGATTAGTTTTCACTCTCATATCTGCATTTGGTACTGGCTGTGAAACACGCTATTTTTTTTTAATGTGTACCGCGATTATTTTTACCAGAAATTCTAAATGTGCATCCACATGGCTAACTTCACCGGGCTTTTAATAATATTATAATAATAGCAAAATGGTCATTTTTTCTATAGCGAGGTTTAGTGACTAACATCACCTCAAGGGTGCTTTACATTTTCTTGTTAATGTTTGTAGCCCTTTTTAAATATACATGTTTTTAGACTTTTCTTAGGGGTTTCGATATTGCTTTCTGACCTCAAACCGAATGGAAGGTCATTCTAAGAATGTGGACCTAGTACATTGAAAGCTCTGTCCCCAAATTTAGCAGCAATCGTACGAGAGTCTCTTCGACGCATCAAACTTGTCCGACCTGAGCGGGAGTTGCCTCTGAGAAAGAATATCCCTTACACAGAGAGCAGTCGAGTGTGATGGTGCCAGCCCGTTTAGTACCTTATGTACCATAATACGAATTTTAAACTGAACTCTTTCTGTGACTCGAAGCCATTGTGGGCAATCACGTAGAAGAGGGGTGATATGACAGTATTTTGTGGTACCGCATACTAGACGAAGTGCTATGTTGAACACTCCTTGCAGTCTGTTCAAATTTACATTAGGCAGACCATTATACAAACTATTGCAGTAGTCCAATCTGGAGACTACAAGAGCATTTACCAGAGTCTTAACAGAATCTGTCGGGAGACATTTTCTTATCGATTTCAAGTCTTAAAAAATTAAACGTGCGTCATATTCAATAGTTCTAACGACCCAACACATCTCATACCTACTTAAGTAGGTACTAGGAAATATAAATATTGAATGGGTACAAAAATAAATTTCAAAACATTTTTATGTTATCATTAACATTCTTGTAATAATTTCGATTTAATATGGATAAAGTGTAATTAACTAACCTACTTTTAAGAATAATTATTCGATTAGAAATTCTTTAATGATACGCAGATGATCGTCGTAATTTGATACGCACTATGACCACCTGTCGAATGAGGTAATGTGTTCCACATACAATTTTCAAGAAATCAATCTCGTTTTAGTAATACGATGATGCTTCAAATTTTCTTACATAACGTGTTATTTAAACATCTTCCCGGGTCATTGAACAGTTCCAGATTCCAAAGCATCTTTTTTATGTGAATACCGGGCAAGACTCCAAACTGTCCGAAGCAGTAGCGTGCAGTCCATAAAGGCTGGAAATCTGTGCCTACCCTAAGAAAAAACGAACCATAAAAATTCAAAAGAATTTTTTTTTTAAATTCGACAAATTTCTTATGAAAATGTATTTTTTCCTTGAATTTTGTAAGGAACTTGTACTCTCATTTATTCAGTTGGCCATAACAATCAGCAGAAGATGATAAGAAAATTTCCATTTTCAATATCCCATGCACAATTCATGTCCAAAATACACACAGCCTACCTTTTGTTAAGAGCAATGTATTCCACTGGTCCGAAGGCAGTGAGACTATGACATCCCCAATTGGGGATGTTGTGAGGCTGTAGGGTGTGGGGGAAGAAAAGATGGGCAGAGGAAAATTTTGAAGTCCCTGGCTATTCAGATCTGGTCACCAAATACGGCTAAATCAGTTTCAAACAACGTTTTCGGCATTCTCATAGATTATTAAAATCGTTTGAAACATCCTCGTTTATTAACAAATCTCGTAAATTGTTAGACTTTTCAACCGTTTCTTCCTCTGCACAGGCTGGCACTATATTTTTTACATTTGTTTTCTTTGTTCAAACAGGTGCCCTATCTAAACCCTTACGAATGTTGCTAAGCGAGTGATGATGCAATGTTGCTAGCGCTATACTCTCCGTAGCAAATACCGTAGAAATATGACCATACCTCCAGCTCTTAACATTTCCCATTCATTGAGATAGCAACATGCTACACTAGCACCTCTAGTGGCCAGCGCCGGATCTGCCATACGTTCATACTGTGCAAAAAACGTAGGCGCAATCTCTGAAGAGCCGCCGAAATTATTCCCAATTAAAAAAAAATCGTAACAAAAACTGTTTCCATATATTTCTTAAGTATCATTCAGTGCACACATCGGCGCCCTAGAAACCTAGAGGCAAGTTGTAATGTCGCCAGAGAGTAGTTCGTCGAGCATAGAGCCTATTTCCATGAATCATTTTAGTGTCCAGACTTTTGTTCTCAGCGTTCAAAATAGTTCACATGACACAGATAGAGATGGTCAATATTCATGTCCCTATTGAATTGTACCGGTGACTTTCCGGTCTCTAGATCGCAAGATGTTATTTTTCAGAGAAACCTAAGGGTTTTTTTTATCATGCGTAACTAATGTATTATAAACAAAAATATCGTGAATGAAATCTTGCGTATATCGGAAATTGGTTCAAAAAGCAGCTAAATTTGAAATAGGTAACCGGAGTCGCAGTGACAGTGACCCCCATCTGTTTTAGATATCAGCCATCTCTAGCAAGGCTGGCGCGCTGTCAGATGCAATTATTATTTTTTGACAGGAAGCAATCACTTTGTTGTCAGAGATAATTTTATATGAATACAAATATTTTTGTTTTAGTACCACTTTACTGAATACATAAACCAACCAGTTTCGGTTCAGTCTGAACCTTCTTCAGGGTTTTATAAATAAAAGACATATATATACATATACGAAGTAAAGTTGTGCTTACAGTAAGTTAGTATATAAAGAAAAAAAATTCTACCGTTTTTTTGTGTTTTTTATGTTGTTGTCAAGTCCCAGTGGACTAATTATCGTGGGTAGGTTTTCTGATATTATATTGTCGATTTTTAGCATTATTTGGTTTGAAAAATAACGTTATTCTCGACAATTTTTAACATTTTTGTGACAATTGTGGTTCATTGATGGAATACTCGCATGCCACGCGGGCGGCCCTGGTTCGATTCCCGCCTAATGCCATATTTTTATTGTGTTTTTTCTTTTTTTTAACCGTTTTAGTGCTGTACTGATTTTGCAAGTAGGTGCGTAAACAGCTATTGATAATCTGTGTTATTGGTAAATAAATATGATATTAACTCAAAATGCAATAACTTGGACAAAAAACCTACCAAACTTAATGATTCTTTTTGATATTAAACGTAAAAAGAATTGTATCCCATGCATCTAAAAAAACCAAAACTACTAAATATATAGAGAAAAAAAATAGAAACTTATGGTCGCTTCACAATTGTGTTTCCCCGTGCAAAGATCATGTAGTCCCGTCTTACAGCGGGCACACATGAGGAAAATTCACTTTCTATTCGTATTGTATTATTGCGATGGCCCATAATCGCGCTTCCGTCATCACTGTCTCCATTTATCAGATCGAAGGGCCCACCATCCGTAATATCGCCGTCCTTTGATACATCGTCCGCGACAGAACTAAGATAACAGGACAAACAAAATAGATAGTTTACAAGATCTACGCCAACTTCAATACACCGCTCTCAAATGAAACACGTGCTCTTGTAAGGATGCATAATGACAAATGCATACTGAAGAACGCAGCGCCTAAGCGCTTTTTCGCAATTTTCGTCGCTAACGCTTGCAGCGCCACAGCGCTGTACCGCACTCTAACGGTTAAGAACTTTTTTTTCTTGAACGTGTTCAAGAAAAAAAGTGTTGAAAGCCTGATATTTAAAAAATGGGGAGGCGCAATCAGTACTTACTAAACAGGGCGCGAGATATCACGGAACCGGCCCTGGTAATGGTCCGCATTGGTGTAATTGGATTTTCCCAAACATTTTAATAGATTTTCTGTGTAATTATAATCTTAATAAACTATCGAAATCAAAAAATAAATTTATTTAACCTACATATGATTTTAGGCTATTAGGTTTGTACTAACAGTTACAAGCCTCGCCGCTCGACGCTCGCGCTCTTCATGTTAGTTTAAAAAGGGAATGAAGTACTCATTTAATAAATTGTCTATAATCTTATTTTTAGACGTCTTTTGACTTAACACATCACAGTTCTAATCATTCGTTTTTATTTATGTATGCTTTAATGAGGACATTTAAATGTTAACTTCTATTTAAAGCGCATATATAAAATAAAAATAAAATGATAATATTTGTGATATGTTGAGCCAAAAGAAGGCTAAAAATAAGAAATTAACAAAAATTATCACATTTTAAGTGATTTATTCTCCTTCTAATCCAGGTCTAGTGCGACTGGCGAGCGACGAGGTTTATAAATGTTAGTACAAACCAAATTGCCGCTTTATTATTTGTTTTCATTTATGAGCAAAAAGGGAGTAAAATCATATGTAGGTTACCTAATATTTAATTTTCGGTTTCTATAATTTATTTTTATTTTTATGTGACACCTCAGAAAAATGCCCATGTATGTACAGAGAACATACAGGGGAACTATATCGACACCCGGTTGGGCAACGTTGTGAGGCGGATCAAGGAGGGGCTACAGAAAGGATTTGTTAATGTATTCCTTGAAGAGGCCCGGATTAAATGTAGGAGGAAAGACAGATGCCCGTTCCACATACGAGCCGATTTGCACAGAAACGAGTCGGCGGAACGACTCGTTCTCATGAAGCCAACATCAACTGTGAACGGATGTTCCGCTCGTGTCCGTCGAGTTTCAAGCACGTGGATCGGTGCGGAGGGGATCAACGCTGCTAGCTCATTCGAACAGGCTACATTGAAATATCTGTAGAACACACTCAGCATACCTACATTGCGTCTGTGCATTAAAGATGTCGGTCGGTCTGTTAACAACGGATTGTCAATCAGACGAAGCACAGAATGAAGCAAGTTTACCAAGTATTTAGGAGCTCCAACCCAGAGGTGACTTTTAAATTCAACTATTGGACGTACGTGTAATTTGTATAGTATTAGCTGTAGGTCACTATTGAAGAATCTACTAACTAATTTGCTAAACTAAGACACCCAGTTTCTTGGAAATCAGATATACTCGGACTAAATGAATATATGTTATAGTATGAATATGTTCCACAGAAAATCTATTAAAATGTATGAAAAAACCTATTCGTACAACTCGGGCCGCTAGAGGGCGATAGTGTAGCATGTTGCCAACAAATGTCAGTAGCTGGAGGTATTTCCATTTTAGAGTATTTGTCCGTAGTAACTTGGCGCAGTACTTACTCACGTATCTGCGACTGGTAATCCGTCTACCTGTATATCCACAATACCGGTAGTGGCGTCTCTCCCGACTTGTTACATCAGATTGAATCAGCGCACGATCCGAAGGTATTATTTAATGTCTTATGTGTACTTATGTTCTTATCTATGTACTTACAATGATTCATATGGAAATCCGGAAACGCACGTTATTGATGAAAACTGTTACTGTAATAGGGTATTATCGGAATGCTCGTGTACGTCCGTGTTCCGACTCGGGAGTTGGGGTTATGATAGCGAAGTTTGATATTGGCGACGTAATATCTTGGCTAAAAACAAAAAAGGTCCTAAAAACCTTTTCTTTAAGAGCGAAATCGTATTTTTTTATGAAAAAAAAGGTTTAATTACTTGGTGCTACTCAACTTGTGTGATACTTGCAGATATTTTTATTAGATCACTAGCTGATGTGTACCCGGCCTTGCTCGGGTTTATATGAAGTTATAATGTTGTGAATTCATGTTTGTCATTAGGGTGCCATAAATGATTTGACAGCGAAAGTAACTCTAAACAAAAAAAAAACTATTTGAAAAATTTATTTCATTCCAAACGTTTATTTTTTCAAAACATATCTAATAATACAGTTCTTATGTAGATGCCTACTTGTGTTTTGCATTTTTAAAATACTCTACCCGAAAAAACCTTCTTCTTTTGAATATGCAATCTGTAGCTAACCGGAGTGTTATATCTATGGGCTAACCTAAATAAAACATGGCAGGTTCAATGTTTTTCATACTAATTTTAAAACGTTATAGTAACAGTTTTACATATTGGATTTCATTCAAAGTACT
>JAHDVE020008182.1:0-82267 GCA_022606495.2 Halesus radiatus
GTCTTCTTTATTCTATGCATTTAACACTATTGATGGGGCAAAAGACAAACCATGATTGGAGTTGGCGAGCCAGTTGTGAGCTCTTTTTGTAACCGATTTTTTGTGCAACTTTCTTATTGACCAAGATTCCCGCTATGTTTTCAATTATTGTTAGAGTAGAGTGGCCCTTGCAGTATTTAGCCCTGGTTAGATAAAGGTAACATCGGCAACAATGACGGTGATATCTTGCCACTTCTACATCAGCAGGTATTGATCATTTTTCTATATGTTTTTTTTTTTTTTCAGTGGCGTATGGTGTCCAACACGGTTCAGGCAACTGAGAGGGTGTTCAGTGTTCCCGGACTTTCTCCAACTACACAATATCACCTAAAGATAACGGCTCACAACAACGCCGGCTTTGCCGTGGCACTCTACAACTTCACCACGCACAGTGCGGCAGGCGGTAAAATCATCCTATCATCCTCATTCTTATTAGAATTCTCAGTTATTTCCAATTATGTACTGTAGTTCAAAAAACTATATATTCAACCATGCAGCAAATGCTATATTATTGACTATTTACAAATTTTTTTTCTAGTGGGTTTAGTACCAAATCTGGCGCCTCCTGTCTCCCACTCGAGTGATAAACCATTCTACGCAAATCTCCGTGTCATTCTTCCTGTCACGTTATCACTCCTTGTTCTGACTGCTCTGGTGGCGCTTGTCCTTTTGATCCGAAGAAGCAGTAAGTCCTTGTATTTTCATTCACTACTTAGACGAACATTCTACTATAAAACAGTTGCAGTTCGTGTAACAATGGTAGAGACATTGCTGTTGAAGACATTGTGGAAAGACATTCAATATAATAAGCTCGGCTGCAATAATAGGGCCATGTGCCTAGTCTGGTGATCTGATCGAAAGTTCCTAATATAACATAATACATGTATAGAAATTTATAAATAATACTGAAAAAAAAAACTCTATAATAAAACCCTCTTATAAGGTTTTTTACGAAATTTTTTTCTGACCTCTTGAAGCTAATAAGTGTGTTTTACTGTAACTGATTGTCAGTGTGGGATTACATAACCTAATCCATAAGTACTAATTTTCTTTCTCTTCTCACCTGATACTATATATTATATGAGTATATTATTTGGCATTGTCAATACATTCTTTGATGTGATTCTCCCAACTTCCAGAAGAACTGAGCAGCGGCTCTTGTGGCTCACAGGCTGCCATCGGAGACTCACCCTCGCTGGCCCGCCTGCAGAACAAGCAGAACAGAGAGGTGCAGCAGGGGGTGGTGGTGGGAGGGGTGGCCAACAGGAGCAGGCAACCAGCGCCACCCCAGCACTATAAGGGGGAGGGGAATGGTGAGTACAGTAAAACTCTTTTAAGAAGTTTTCCAAGGGCACGGAATAAAAAAACTTCTTATGTTGGAAAAGCTTATATGTCGGATAAATTGGGCAATTTTTCAAATTCAATATTTAAAGAGCCAAAAACCAAACTTCTCAAGCATGGAAACCTCTTAAGTGGGATCCTCTTAAGCGAGTTTCACTGTAATAACTTTTTTTTTAAATATATTTTTGGCGCCCAACGTGGGGCCATTAGGTATTTTGTGTCAGACCACACAGTTCTCAAGGTTTGACCTTTATCTGATCACTGTATAATAATTTTACATTTTGTATTGAAAGGTATAAGAAAGTAAAGCGTAGGTCATAATAGATTGAGGAATTTTGAATATACCGATCGTCAAAAACCTACCGCTTAAAATAATCCATCCTTACAATATTATCCACTTGCATATCCAGTCTTAAAATAAATAATTAGCTGAGAAACGTCCTCAAACAACTCCACTAAATAATGACGTCTCATACATCATACACCGGTCAGTGGCCGAGTTGGCATCATCTGGGTTATGCCCAGGTGTCGTGCGTTCAATTATTTGGCTGGCTAAGTCTTCCATCACGACATAAGCAACATCTTCCACTTACTGTGATGGTAGTAGGAGATTTTCAAATGTTGTCGGGTTATTCTTAACCCGGGAAAATTTGGCTTTAAAAAAAAGACATTGCCGTAAAACAGCACTCAATTTGAAAGGTATTGGTTGTATCGAAAAGAAGGGCAATTACAATAAATGATGTGTACCGTTCAAAAGTCGCACTAACCATTTTACTGCAACTGGATATATCGAAGTATCAGGTCAGCCGGCCTGTTTATCCCAGTGATTGCGCTAGTGGATATAGTCTCATGTTGGATCATCTACCAATGATTGCAGAGTATATGGAGGACATCTGCCCCTACGCCACCTTCCAGCTGAACAAGCCGGCTTACAGCGAGAGCAGCTACAGCGGAAATGTGTACAGCGGGCCCTACCACTCCGTGCGCGGTTCCTTTGTCTACCATGATGTGAAGCCGGGACAGAGTGATAAATTCAAAATGGGACATGTAAGTTCAATCAATTAATTATTTCCCGATTACTATTATTAATAGAGTTTTAAAAATAGTATGTAGTAATTTTAGATTTTTCCAATGTCGATTCAATCAGTGGTGTTTTTCCTTACCAATTTTTCTTTGTTCAGATAAAAATAATACTTTTACTATTTCAGAGCAAAGAACCTGAGTATACCAAAGTTAGAAGAAAAGGC
Organism: Halesus radiatus; assembly: GCA_022606495.2. Taxonomy (NCBI): domain Eukaryota; kingdom Metazoa; phylum Arthropoda; class Insecta; order Trichoptera; family Limnephilidae; genus Halesus; species Halesus radiatus. The sequence continues at coordinate 2,628 of JAHDVE020008182.1, forward strand.
AGCAAGCTAAGAGATCCGCACTCCGAGAGCCAAGGTAATAAAAAACATAATATAAATGAAGACATTATTTTAAAAGAAGATACCAGGGGACCGATTTCGGTTCTTCCTTAGGCTTAAAGACTTTTTGCTTAACTGCAGTTCCGGTTCTCTCGAATGACATTCTTAAAAATATTGATATTTGCATAGTTTTAACAACAACAAAAAAACTCAATATTATCATAAGTATTGAATCTAAAAATTATTAGCCAGTTATTTGTCACATAATAATGCTATTAAATTAACATAATTAACTAAATTCCGATGTTTGTAAAGTACCTATGCCAAAAGCCCAAAATGTCAGAAAAGGGTGATTAAAATTCAAAAAATTATAAAAAATTACATGTTTAAAGTAAGTAATAACGTGTTAAGTATGTGTGATGCACCGATATTTTTGAATAATACTCTGATAACTAAACCATCTTTAATAATATATTGTCATTGACATGGGATAGAAACCGCAGTTAATCAAAATATTTTTAACCCTAAAGATAAAGATGTCTTATTATTAAATAGAACCAGAATCAGGCTCCAAGAATGGATTAACAAATTCCAATTCTTATGAAATGGAAAATTTAAAAACCTCAATGGTGAAACAGTCAGTATTGAGCTGAAAAAAACCCTGTTAGAATGATTTTTCACGCATTCAATAATATTCCTAGTGTATTATTATGAAGCTCTGAAAGATCAATTTGACTATTCAATTGTAGGAATCCTCCATTGCTTGCATGCTTCGGCTTTTAATTAGAAAATGATGTTGCTTCACAGTTTTCTATGTGTTGCATTCATAATAAAAGGCGACTGATGACTCTTTTAAAAAAAGAGAAAGCCTTTCATCATTCTGATGAGGTTATTCAAATATATAGCTTAAAATCTCTAAAAACGTACCGTGTTCAGTTTGAACATTAATAAATACGATTTTTTAATTAAGCCCTCTAGCATAAAAAAGTCATCAGCCGCCAATGTTCATCAAATTAAATTATGTATGTAATAAATTATGTGCCTACCTATCTATCAGTCTTAAAAAAATCATGTTTGTCAAAGATGAATATTATTTTATTTTTAAATAGTACATATTTTAGAATGTAATAAACGAAAAATAATTCTTCCAGTGTTCAATCTCTGTATCTAAATTTTATCAGGAATTGTATATTTTCATGAAAAAAAAAACATATCACTATTTTAGGCCATTGACGTCGCTTAGCGTCGCGTTCAGCTCCATGGAGTAGGTTGTGCTTTCTTTGGTTGAAAAACGGAAAACTGCTATCGATGTAAAGTATTTGTAATGAATCAAATTTCATTTTCCTGAAAATTTCTATTTCTCCAGTGTATCTGCAAGATCTCTAAATTTCTACCAACTTCTTCGAATTTATTAATTGTTTTTGTGTTTAATTCATAGAATTCCATTTATTAGTTTTTTTTTTTTTTTAAGTTTAATGTAAATCAAATTTAATAATGTTATTATTAAGTTCTGGAAGTATTATAATTTTTATTATTGTGACAGCTGTTTCGGTGTTCAAGATCATTTTCAAACTGCGGTTAATCCACTTTGCGATGACTTCTTCAAATTTTGTACTCTTTTGAACTTTATCTATTTCAGTATAAAAGGTTCTTCTTTCATTTTCAATGCACAACAGCACGTCCTGTTTCACCCTTCACAAAAACGCGTGTTTACAAATACACGTTTCGAGTTACTCCAAAAAGTACCTATTGTTGAGTTACTATTCATCTACTTTTCAGTGTGCAGTCTCTATGGATGCTTAGCAACTCTAAGTTACCTAGTATGCCTAGTAAGTGTTGGGAAATGTAACCAGTAAAATTACATAACTTAAAAAAAGAACCAGTTAACTGAATTAGGGTGTACTTAGGTATTTATTGAAAACTTTCTCACTCTGTTGTATTGTTGAGTCACACCATCAATCATGTCGCTTGTTGCGTATCACCGCTTGCTGCCATGTCGCTTTCTGTTTGCAGAGTCGGACAACCTCGGCTCCACGGACTCGGAGGTGAAGAAGATTCTAACTCTGCACCTGCCCATTTCAGAGTACGACACGCGGGACGAGGGTGACGACATGTCCGAGGAGGAGGGCAGCGATGCCTCGGCCACCGGAGAGAGTGGATACCAGGGCCGGGTCAGGCAACGCCGCCCGGGGGACGCCACCTCTGTCTCCTCACACTGTATGCCGCACTTTGTTTTCAAGCAAGCTTTGCATCATCACTAGACACTGGCTACTGAGCTTTTGACGCCACAGACGACTAACAGATATGCATAAAAGACAACATATTTAACTTATGTTTTATAACTTTTGGGATATTGAGATGGTTGGACCTTTTGATAAATTGTCACTAGTTAGGCCTCTGCCCTTTCAAATAAATTCAGGTAAACTATTGTAATGACCGTACGACTGACATCTAGTATAGTAGGAACGTCACGAGAGAGCAAAATAGAAAGGACAATAAAAGGTTTTTTATTTAAAGTATACAATACAATTTGCATTGCATTCCCAAGAGTTAAGAAACTCATTGCGGGATTAAATGCAGAACCTACAGTACAGTTTTTAGAAATACACATAATATTTAAAATACACAATTAATCTTCACAGTACATAAACAATATTTAATATTTACAACACATATTTTGCATTTGTAATAAAGGCAAAATATGTGTTGTAAACCTTTATTACATTATAATATGATTGTACAGATACACTTATTATAAATAAACACATCACTGGCACATCACATAGTTAAACTCATTGTGACTAATTGTCCAATATCTCTTTTTCATGACCTGTAACTCGAAAATAATGCATTGTGTTAACAGTCTTGCGACTCTTATTCCACCACCAAAATCCTCAATATAATAATAATAATAAAAGAATATTACAAGTGGCGCAGCCGGTAGGATTGGCAATTGATTTTTCAATTTTATGTTCTTATTACTGGAAGATATTGCACACTAATTTACGATAGTAGCTGCGGTGGGTTGATCATTTTTGTTTTGAATTTTTAATTTTGTCCGGGAACATCCGTTATTCAAGACGAAGCTATTTATGGACACATTGTCGTGGATTGAAATTTCCGTTTAAGTATTCCTTGAGACTATACGAGAGATGTATTTCTTTAAAAATCTTCTGAATATCCAGGACTAACTGGATGGTTTTATTTTTTTTAATTAATATTTTAAGTAGCATTCGGAAGCGTGTGCATAAATGGGGCTATTGAGAATAGATTGAATAATCGACCCATATTGTTATCCAGCTTTGGAGGGTATTTCTTCTGACCAAAATTACTGATGTAGACCGTTTATACGGAGATTAATTAGCAAGGATTACTGAGTAGAAGCATAGAATACAACTCAATACTTCGAATATCAAATAATATAACAAAGTCTGCATAAAATATAAACATATGTGACGACACGTTGAAAGAGCAAGGAAGCAGTGCATTGACGACTGAAAAGAGTAGACTAGTACTATTTTAGGAGACCTTCCACTAGGAAGGTTTCCTAAAAGTTTCCTTTGAAATGCACACTTGATGTTGTCATATCTGAGACCTAATTACAGTGTGAAAGAAGTTGAAGATACCACAACCTTTGTTGGGGATGTAGACTCGTGAATGTGCGTTTGAGTGTTTTGAGGAAATGGTATTTCTCCTTATATTTGTATATTGAAAAGCTTTCATTGTTGGGTAACTGGTTTAAAGTGATCAATTGATATAAACAGATAGTTAAATCCACAACTGTGCCAAAGTAATTTGCTGGAAATTCATTGGCACAACGATTGGATACCATCATTAGTAGTTTGTTTTTAAATCAACTTTGTTACTCTTTTATTTGTCAATCACACCTATTTGTCATTTAAAGAGGCTCACTTTAAGAGATATTTAATGCATGTCAGTTATAGGGGCGAGCGTTGACGTGTCGAGCAGTTCGTCGGAGACCTCCCTGGGTGCGGGTGGAGGCGCCGGAGGACGGCGGGGCTTCCCCTCGCGTCGGGGCCAGGGTGGCGCCAAGGGGGCGCCGGGGGGCAGCGGGGGGCCTGGAGGAGCGAGGCGCCACGTGCGCTCCAGTTCCGGCTATAGCAGCCACAATGATGAAACCACTTTTAGGTGAGTTGCTTCAGCTGAAAATGATCATAATTGCAATGTGCTCCTGCCGCTGAGAGCTCCATTGTTTTTTTTTAATGCTATACGTTATGAGAAAGATGAGAAGTTCAATGGGGCTATCAGCGGTATGCCTTTAGCAAGGATTTTGCACGTTTACATTCGGATGATGAATTATGGTATCAAAGTGATAAAATCTTATTCGTTCCAATTGCTCTTTCCTTAATTTTTTTTTTACAATGTGTCAGTAGAGACCTGAAAATTTCTCATTTGCAATAATACGAAATTCATAATTTTTAAACGAAAAGCACGAATTTAGCTTCACGCGAAACTGACAATTTTCAGATAAATAACTGCGAATTTTGGAGGCGATATTCTGGTATTTTAAAATAAGATAGTGATATTATACATTCTAAATATTTCTTTGTCTATGCTTTTGACATGCTTGAACAGCCATAAAATGGAACCAAGCTAACTTCATGAAAACGCCGTATTTATATTTATTTATCTTCAATTTTCACTAAAACAGATTAAATTTTATTTCTTTTAAAGACAAGATTAAATTAAAATTAAAAAAATAAAGAAAATATGTATCACTTTTGTTGCAAAATACCACCCTTTTTGCTGAAAAATAACCACATTTTTCAAAAAATAACGCCAATTTCTCCTAAAGTAACGCGAATTTCACCAAAATAAAGCGAATTTCGCTAAAAATAATTTTTCAGGTCCCTATGCCTCAGTAACCATAAAAGAAATGCTTAACTCATGATTAATATCTGAAAATCTTTAAGATATTCCATAAAAATTATGTATTATTTATAAAACATTTTTACTGTGAGTGTTATGTGCACATTAAAAAATTATATAATTGTACTAGAAAGATTTCATTTCTTTCGTATATGTATCATATATTATCTTCATTTTTTAAATTTAAAATAGATACATTTATATACATACAATAATCCCTCATTATCTGGGTAGACAGCAGTCTACTAACTGACTTTTCCATTTGGATCCTCTCATTGGAAGAGAAATTAAGATTAAAAGAGGGATTCAAAATATATTGTACCCCTTTGTCTACATTACTGGAATATTGTGAAATTCTCATAACTAGAGATCTAATTCATGTAAAAGTATTGCAAAACCCACGATTGATTAAAATATAAATTGCCAAAAAATCAAAAAAGCAGCTCGACTTCAAGGAACCGACAAAAAAAACTTCTTATTTGGGATCCAAAATTTGAAATTTTTTAAAAGAAGTTTACCTTTAGTACTTACTGTACACGTAGTAATTAGTATTGTATATTTAAATGAATTGAAAACTGGATAAAAATAAAGCAAAAATGCCGATGTCCATACAAGCATACAACCTGGGAAATATTACTCAAATGTGGGATGCAGACTTTGCTGTAAAAGTCAATAAATTTTACGGCTTTCGTCAAAAGGGGACGTTTTCAGGTATATTTCACCACTATTTTTCGTTTGTGATGGATTAACCCCTTTAAAACTTCTTAGGCGGGAAGGAGTTTTAGCTGGAAAACTTCTTATGTGGGAAAAAATTATGTTTTTGCAGTTTTTTCCAGAGTGGAAGATACTCTCAGTATCGCCCTGGTGAAAGACCACCATTCAAAATTGAAACATTGCTTCAAATGGCTTTTAGCCGTGTTTGGTGACCAGATCTGAATAGCCAGGTATTTCCCCTTTTCCCCACCTTCCTCTCCCCCTTCTCCTTCCCCTCCCCAATACCTTCAGCTTCACAACATTCCCCAATTGGGAAGGCCATTGTCTCACTCGCTCTAGACGGCTGGGAGCAGTTTGGGACTCTTGTGTGGTATTCATATAAAAAAAAAAGTTTTTTGTATGGAAATTCGAGGGACCGAAAAAACTTCTTAAATGAATTTCCCTCCTACATTTTTTTTGTCAAATTCTATGTTCTAATTTATATTCACATTAAAATTAACATCTCAATATTAAATCATTGAAGAAGATAATATTAACACATCCCAAATGAACCACGAAGCCGAAAAAACAACAGAAATTAAAAAGATTTCAGTCGTATCTGGGACTCGAACCCAGGACCTCTACCTATCCGGGTAACCGCTTAACCAACTTAGCTAATGAGACCAGTTCAATTTACGCCATTTACACCGATATCTTACTTCATGATCAAGATTTGTTAATATTATCCTCCATTTTTATAAATCCCATATTATTGGCTGCTATCCTTACGATGATTGCAAAGTTTCATCCAGAACTCAATGGTAATCTGGATAGAGTCTCGGATATACCTACTCGATTTTTATTTATGTGAGACATCTATTGACTTATTTTACAAGTCTGGAAAGAAATATTCAATTTATTTTTTTATTTTTTTTTTTATTTCAGTTTATATCCCAGATGCGACTGAAATCTTTTTATTTTCTGTTGTTTTTTTCGGTTTCGTGGTTCATTTGGGATGTGTTAATATTATCTTCTTCAATGATTAAAATATTACAATGAGGTTTACAAACTTCAATAAGTTATAAAAAATAAAAATAAATTGAATATCTTAATACTTATCTAATTCGGTAGGCTAAGATTTTTGGTGATTTATAACTAAATCTTCGACTGATTAATCTTAGTTTTCATGAAAGAGAATTTAGACACTAATAATGAGAATTACTCAATATTTACGAAGAAGGCCGTTATTTGACGTAATATCATAAAGTTGTGTTAAACATTTACTTGATTTACTGATATTTTATTACATCATTTGAATCAAGTGAATAACTGATCCTGCTCTAAACCCATGCTTTTATATTGACTTATATTCTGATTGTGTTATTCCATTTGCGGTTATGCAATCCGCGTCGCAATACAGAAACCTAATCTCGTTGGTAATAAAGGATTACTGTATGTCTATTTTATTTTTAAATCTCAACACTTCACCTAGCAAGTTTTTTATTTTATTTATTAGATTGATCTATGAATATGTATTATTTACGCATAGAAAATAATATTTTAGGTATAGATTCGTAGTTCAGTTAGTTTGTAAATATAAAGTATTATAAGTATGTATAATATATATGCACTCAACTTGTAATACTTATAGCACCGGCACATGGTATTTATTATTCACCTACTTAAATAATGTAGCTACGCTATTTTCCTAAACAGCGATCAATATGAATATACTATGATTTCCAACACACACTATCTGTATAGCACATTGGTTTATAAATTGAAACTAGTGACTGACTAGAGTCTCTTGAGCTATCCAGCTCTGCACTTCTTCTGATTCTGCTTCCAATGAGAACTATTTAACCATGAAATCATCGCAAACTTTGCAGGTTGAGACCTTTAGCGACATACTCAAACAATACCAAGCAGAGAAAACATTTTTTCCCACACGAATAAATAGGTCAGTAGGTAACCATTTAATTAATACATTATGGCTTAGGGCGACCATGTTACAAGTATGATATTGTTCTGTTGTTGCAGTATCTCCAACTACCCATCTTTCAACGAGCACATTCACCCGCCCACGAGGTTCTCTGACGACACCGAGTGCGAAACCAGCGTCAGTCAGCCGCGTCGCAAGCGGGTGGGCCTGCCCGGGAAGATTCCCCGAGAAACCTTCCAAATCAACGTCTAAATGCAATCCAGCTTGACCGCCCTAAAATTGTCAACACGATAAAGGCTTTTAACAACATTATCGGTGATTTATCGACTATCGCTAGCACTCCCGCAGTCGGCAATGGCGTTTGATAATTGACATCGACTTAAAGCCGCTTAGTTTATCGAGGCCTTCCACACACTAGATAAAGCTGTCTATATGTCGATAAAAATTGTTTTAAAATTTTTTTACTTGAGAACAAGAACAGGTAGTTTCAACGGTGAATAAAATAAGTGCATAATTCAAAAAATTCAGTTTTGCAAAATGAACTCATTGATCATTAACGTTTTCATATGACAAACAGCTGACTTAGCTATAGATTAAATGTGTCAGTGTTGCTATCACCGGGTGAATTTTTTACCAATATTATTAAAATTATCTTAATATCAAGCTTGTTACACACAGTTAACACGTTCATTGCTGACACCGCGCGTCACGCGTTGACAGTAATTTGACCGGCAGGCGCGCGAGGCGCGTTGCGCCGTCTGTTCCATTTCCGGTCTAAAACAGACGCAGCCATGTGGTTTTGAGTCGTTTCTAGCCTCAGCGCTAGGGACTGTCACTGTTGTATTTTCCATTGGTAATAAAACAGTAAATTATGATATCTATACAATATTATGCTCATGTAAACACTCCTTTAGTTCGCTCGACCTTTCAGTCAAATGTTCTCAGCATGGCATTAATATGTACGAATTTTAGTTAGCAATGAATGTGTTAATATATCATATTTATATGTGGAGGGGGGGGGTATACTCTCGCAATACAATTTTCACAAATATATCATAGCATCTGTGTCTGATGACTGTATGGGATTGTAATGTGAGCGATATCGAGAGATATGCATCGCCCACATACCATATTAACTGTGTGTAACAAGCATTAAGCAGCGCCGGGTATGCTAGCGATACTGATAAACTAGCGTCGACAACATAGTTTGACATATCGATCCTGCTTAGTTGTCGATATAGCTGTGCCGGGCCCCCTGAGAGAGCTTCTATCTAAACCTGATTAAACGATTTTGACCAAACTTTAACACACTAAACAAGGAATATTCGAAACATGGTCCTGCCGATGCCGCTGTGAGCTAGGTTTTAACCGCTCTCTATAGATGCGTCGTTTATGAGAAGGGGAAAGGTTGTAACGGAGCTTTCAGCAGTATTCTTATATCTAATTACACAATGGATAACGAGTACAGTCACACCTGCTAATCAACTAATATGGGTTGCATTTGAAAATATGTTTTTATTTAAACTACATAGTTAAATCAACACCTTCCTTTATTTTATTTATAAATTCCTCGACATTGACAACCTAGATGGCCACCGAACTTGTTGAAACGTAATTTTATATATGGTAGTATGGTGGATAATTTTTTTTTTTTTTTAGTGTGTAGTTTAATTTGTAAAACTCCGTTTTAATTTAAAGCTTTTAAAATTTAATAACGACTACTATTATTTATATTAAAAACGGTTTATTTGTAAAAAACGTTCTGCTAGGTAATTATTATCACGTGTGACAGCTGTTTCAACTTACTAACTAACATTATCAAACTTACTAACTAACCATCACGCCGTTTCTCCGCAGGGGTAGGCAGAGAGGACTGACCGCCAAACAACTCGATCTTGGCATACACTTCTTGCTTCATTCACATTCATACATCGTCTCATACATTTTCTTCTATTATCCCGACTTCTGACATGGCCCGACTCAAGTATTTGATTCACTTGATAGTGCCATGTCTTCCTCGGGCGTCTTCGGCTTCTTCTTCCATTCACATTCGTGTCATACATTCTTCTTACACTCCTTTCTTCGTTCATTCGCTCCACATGTCCAAACCATCTCAGCATTCCTTTTTTAATCTTAATGCCTTCATAAGGCGAAACAGCTGTCAGTGTATTAATAATTTTCTAGCATAACTTTTTTACAAATAAAGGTATTTTTAAATTGAATTATAATACTTATTATTAAAGCTATAAAAAAAAGGATAAACATTCTTATTGGTAATATAAGAGCCAAATGTAAAATTCTGATAAAGAATCAAACATTGGTAAAAAAAAAAATAAGAAGCGTATGATGCCTTTGCATCTGTCAGTATTTTCAATGGACATCCATATATATAGAAAATCATACAAATATATCATATTTCATGGTTCCATCATTATTATCAAACAATCACTTCTTAGACGCAAGATACAATGTTCAAATGATTTTGATGAAATTTAAATATGAATTTAGTTGATTAACAAAGCTTGACTGTATTCAAATGTTTTCATTTGGGGTTGTTCATAGAATAGTGTGTTCTTTATTATAGCATGTTTTTACTGTCATAACATCTAGAGCTAAACTGAATTTGTTAAACTGTTTATAAAAACTCAAATAAAAGAATGATATGAAATATTAGAATGATGAATCGTCTCTAATCTAGAAATGGGGTAATAAATGATTATTGGACTATGAATATGATCTTGTGCCTTGGTGGTCGAAAGAATCAGACAATATCATAATCAGAATCAAATTTTACTTTTTCAGTTGTTACTTTTATTAAAAAATGTACCAAAAATTGTGTAATATTATGTGTAGTTATTATATTCTCAGTCATCTTAAAAGTATTTATACTTAGCGCACAAAAGTCTTAAATGGATGGTTTTCCATACAAATGCTGTCTCCTGTTTTATCTATCCGCATGTGACATCTATGAATCAAATCATAAACTATATGAAGTTGAACTTTATGGTAATGGTTGTACGCATGAAAAGATATAACAGCTGTTAGTATTCATACATGGAAATTAATACATACATACGTTTGCTGTGGGGTGCTGATTTTTTCTTGGTTAAAGCAATTTTCTCAAAGCGAAAGTTTTAAGTTGGTTTTATTAAATAATTATTCAAAATAACCTTTTTTATGTACATTGCATAATAGCACCAAAATCCTGGTACCACTGGGACTGTGGTATCTTTAATTTGGGAAATGTTGTAAAGCAGTTTTGGGAGATGGAAAAGATGAAGATTGGGAAGAATTTATCTGACGGATTCAGGTGTGGTCGCTCAACTATAGCTATATCTATGTATTTCATACTAAAATATGGCATTTGATTTGTTATGATTTGGGCTTAGAAATACTAACAAAAACTAACTTTTGCTTTGAAGAAATGCAAAACAGGAAAAAAGTAGCACCGCACTGATACTCGGAAACACTGTCCAGTTAAGCCTTTAGTTATTTTCCCAAAGAATGAGGATCATTCCACCCAAGTGGAAGACATAACGAATTATAACATAGTTGAACTTTATGTAAACCATTAGTTTTATGAATTAAACGACATATTCTATGACTGATGTACTTACTACTTTTGTATTTTTCTTTTTTAGACAATATTAAATGACTGTTAGGTAAATGAACACTTTTGTATCACAATAGCATTTGAATATCAATAAAATAGAATCATTTCTGACTCGGAACACTCTAAAGCTGTCATAAACAAATAATATAATCATCGTTTTAATCTTACCCTTGTTATAAATATAAACATAATTTAATATGTATATTATTCTTCAAATATATCTTGATGAAATCAAATATGTAAATAAATAAATATAACAAAAACATAGGAAAATATAATTATATATGTTTGAGATTACGGGCTTCGGGAAGAGTCACGTGTATAAGTTTTAAGAAAATATATACATACCATCCTAGTTCTGGCAGAAAATGTTAATCTGAGTGTACATTCTGTCAGAAAATTTTAAAAAACTAACATTCTGTCAGAAAATGCTAAGTACCAAGTTCACTTCTATGGGAAAATTATGTATTCTGCCAGAACAGGGATGATAAAATATATTATGTATGTACATATTCAAATAAAATGTAAAAACCGATTTAATTATATCAAGCTCTAATTGCTAAAACAATTTCAAATGTTAGAAACGGGAGATGATTCGATTTATAAACATCACAATTTTTTTCCTGTTTTTTTGTTGTTCAAACTTTGTAATGAGGGTGTTATTAAGACCGTAGTAACCTACACATCTAGTTATTATAATTAACATGTTGGTTACAATGTTCGGTAGTTAGGGCTTGAAACTCTAACGTCATAAGATACGAATACGATAGTTATAATCTTATGTAAGCGAGTTTTAACTGAGTGTGTAAATGAATTTCATAATACGTAACGTAATAATATATGGATCGTATTAAATATAGCATTGTTGGAGGCGAAGTGGGAAGGAAAGTAGGATGACAATACACGTTTAATGAATTATCACACAAAACTGAAAGAAATTAAACTATATGTTGACGACGAATGTGAATTTTAAAGATGCGTTATAAAATTTTATTGAAATACACTTTCTCAGATCGCAAACGTCTGGGGGATATTTTTACATAAGTATTTTAATAAGTGTTTTATCATAAGTATCACAAATTAAATAATATTACGCAAATCATTTGAATCTCACTGAATTGAATGGAAACCAATGATTGCATGAATTTTCAAAACTCTGCTAAAACAGCAAAAAAAATTGTCTATAGTTTTTTTTTCATCATAACATTCACCGACTATAAATATCAGCTACTTGCTTGCATTTACAGATTAATGAGGTAATCCATGTGTGTTAATCCAGTGCTTGTGTCACAACACCTTTTCTTTCTGAAATGATATTTGGAAACAGCAACAGTTCCGCATCGATAGATATGAAATCTTACTTACCTACCACTAAAATTTGTAATACTGCAGATTGCGGACCACATTGAATTCCACTCATGAATTATTAGCCAACAATTAATTGTTATTTATTAAGAATTTGCTCAAACCAAAGATATGAATTTATAAAAAAAAATAGGAATGGGTAGCTTAATTACTACCAGATGAAGATTATAATTTTATGTAAAGAACACTGCAAAATTTTTACAAAACATTTTTTTAAATTTGTTCAAAGCAATGTTTTTTTACGCTTTTCCGATACTTTTAATTGTAATGTAAATTTAATACATCATGGTACTTCTTTCGAAGGTATTGTATAAAAGTAGTATGTTCATTCGCTCAATAATTAATATTATTTAAATTAGTGGAGAAATTCAAAACATGTTTTTGTACAACAAAAATCTAGCAGTTCAAGGGAATGTTTAAAAATTTTTAAAGAAAACAATTTTTTTATAAAATTCAACAAAACTGTGTAAAATAAAATTAGTTCGAAGAACCCAATTCAGTTAAAACTGAAAATCTGTATGAATATCATATTATTATTCTATAAGGTATGCAAGGACGGATGCCTAAAATAAGATTATATAAAATATTTGGTATTTAAAAATGGTTATCGATAGAATTTGAAAGATAAAACAATGTTCTTATATAACAATATTATTTGTTACTTGACAATAAAAATAACAAAATATATTTGTATTCTTTCTTACCCTACCCTTGAACCCATAAAATAATATATATATATGCAATTATGCGATTTTGATGAAACAAAATAACATAACGAGACCATTTCGAGATTCGTAAATTTAAACAAGATTCTGCACTGGACATAACTTCAGAGGTGAGAGGATTGCATGAGTGAGGTAAGCCAGCTGTGTATTTTTTAATGTTTTACCTCTTCAAGCTCTTGTGCTCCTATAGATTGTCAATAAATTCATTTATTGAGTGTTTGTTAGTGTTCTCGGATGAACAATAATTTTGGTATGATTTACCTCTCAGCAATCAATGTCATTACAAACGTCATAAAAAATTCATCTACAACCGGACCGAGCTGCCCATACGGGATTCCTTTACCAACAATAACAAAAGGTACTCCAATTTGAGACACATAAATACACTAAAGTTTGATAAAATTATAAGTTACGCTGTGATTTCATAATAAATAACAATGAACTACAACTACTGTCTCGTTTTACCCGACTTACCCTATCATAGTGTAAGCGAGTAGAAGTCCAGTCAATGGAAGCAAAAAGTCGACCTGAATTGGAACATATTAGGAGAAAGGTGAATTTTTGCAGGTAAATAGTACCTACTGCAGGGAGTATTTTCACGCAGGAAGTATTTTCACAAAAGTTCCCAGTCTTCCCCCTGTGCCCCTCCAAACATTGATATTATAAGTTCTACTAAAACCATTATTTCACCTAGACTAACACATGCATCAGAAAAAAATTCCACCAATATATACATATTGCTTACAAAATTGCCTAAACATTACATTACATTAAACTTCTTGTTATTTGCAATAGTTTAGCCAAAAAGTTATTAAATTATGATATAATATTATAGTCAATAATATTAATTTACAGAGTGGTTTGTTAGTGACCCTCTGGGATATATAATAGTTTTAATTTGGTTTATTTTGTATTATTTTGTATTATTTTGCATTTTGTACTCCTAATATGTTTTGTTATGATATCTACCGAGTGTGGCATTAATACATGTATATTTTTTTTAATTACACACCTTTCAGCATTTTGTACTCCTAATATGTTTTGTTATGATATCTACCGAGAGTGGCATTAATATATATTTTTTTAATTACATACCTTTCAGCATTTTGTACTCCTGATATGTTTTGTTATGATATCTACCGAGAGTGGCATTAATATATGTATATTTTTTTTAATTACATACCTTTCAGCATTTTGTACTCCTGATATGTTTTGTTATATCTACCGAGAGTGGCATTAATATGTGTATGTTTTTTTTAATTACATACCTTTCAGCATTTTGTACTCCTGATATGTTTTGTTATGATATCTACCGAGAGTGGCATTAATATATGTATATTTTTTTTAATTACATACCTTTCAGCATTTTGTACTCCTAATATGTTTTGTTATGATATCTACCGAGAGTGGCATTAATACATGTATATTTTTTTTAATTACACACCTTTCAGCATTTTGTACTCCTGATATGTTTTATTATATCTACCGAGAGTGGCATCAATATATATTTTTTTAATTACATTCCTTTCAGCATTTTGTGCTCCTGGTAATATTTTAGACACAATCAGCAACAAGAAAGCGCAAAAAGGTCAATGATTTGATTTTATCAAATGAAATATAAGGTAAAGTTTGGAAAATATTTTTCATCTATGGAGCATGTCTCGCCTTGGATGGAAGGAAGGCTCAGATGCCTGGGAAGATAAATACCATGTTATGGAACCGGGGAACATCACCAAACACCCAGCGTCAACCGCATTGAACTTTATTAGGGACTGAGCTAGTTATGGGAGATGAAAAAAAGAAATAGGCTGTCACACAGAGGTCGTCATAGGTGCATTTCTTCCAAGACTTTTGTCGCTGAATTCAGGGATGAGGGATGGGGTGCGGGAGCAATTTTCTATGATTTATTTATTCATTTTAATTCTTCCGGTGCCCTCATTATATCCAGAGATTTAACAACTCAGCGGAACTGCACTCGCAACAGTGGCAAGTGCGGCATCTTCCTCTACTAGGTCCTCCATCGATCTTCCCGTTAATTAACAGTTTGGTAGTCTTGTATGTGTAGCTCCTCAAGATGAAATCAAGATATTAGAGAAATATTTTTGATATTAAAATTGCCCCTTAAACAACCGCAATATAATTTGATCTTGAATGAAAAATCGACACGTCACTTCCCGTAGACGCCCTAAAAGACCACCCAATATCCACCTATTCGGAGAAAACGTCCCTTGGAAAAAAAAATTAAATACCTCGGCATTACCCTTGACAGTAAATTAACCTGGAAAAATCATATCACTGAAACCCTAAACTCAGCCAATAAAACCCTTGCAGCCCTTTACCCTATGATATGCAAAAGAAATAAGAAATTATCTCCAAGAAACAAACTATTAATATACAAATCCACGATAAGACCAAAATTAACTTACACAGGCCCAATCTGGGCCCACGCCTCAAAAACTCAAATAGAAAGACTACAAACTTTTCAAAATAAAGCTATTCGCACAGTCCTGGGAGCCCCCAAGTGGATGAGGGTTTCTCAGCTCCACCGGGATTCGGAAATCCCCCTCCTTAAAGACCACTTCTTACGTCTCGCGGAATCTTTTTATTCGGGTATTCCGACCCATGAAAACGTGTCTATCAACTGCCTCGCGCAGTACGATGTAAATATTAAAACCACATATAAAAAACCGAAACAAATCTTACGTAAAGTTTTAAATATCCCCTAACTGCAGCCATGTACCATTGCAAAAAAAAATTTCTCCACAAAAATTAAATCTATAATCCAACAACCATAATTCAAACTCATGATGAAAGAGAAAGGGGCCTTTTTGGCCCGGAGCTCTGTATGCCATTATATCAAAAAGTCAAAAAAAGACACGTTATTGCCAGAAATACAAACTCTTTCCAAATATTCAGAGTCAGTAGGACTATGGTATCCCCAATTGGGGTATAAAATAAAATAAAAGGAAATATAAAAAAACATTTATTTATACACATTATGTACATAATTCATTTGATCAATTTATTTATGTACATGCATGATTTCATTAACTTGGAGCAGTTTTCACCAACATTTCTCAGTCATTTTTAATTTAAGGAAAATTGGTGAAAACCCTCATAGATTTCCATCAGTCTTCCTCCGCCTCCACAGTGAAGTCGAAGGGCTCAAACTTTTTCCGGAACTCTGAGACGTATTCTATTTCCTCTTCCTTGGACAGCTGGCAGGCACGCCAGTCGGCTTTGTCTTCACAATCTAAAATGGGGGAGCTGGCCAATACATCCCTGTCATGACAAAGAAAAAGTTGGACTGTTGAGGCAGATAAGATGAATCAATTACACGAAAGTCAAATAAATATCGTCTATCTAGTGTACAACTGTGCCAAACGCCAAACAGTAAATTGTCCAGGAAAGCATTTTTCTGATTTCATTCACTTAAAAGTGTGAACAGAGAGAGGATTGCTCTATAATCACGGAAACCAGTCATTCTTTAGTGCAACACAATCCTTTAACTGAAATTGTGGTTTTGGGATTGTTTTACTCGCGAAATTACCTATATCTTCAACAATAACTTCAAAATAAAATAAACTTTTTATTTTTTATACTTTTTACGTTTATAATGATATCCGGTTTGTAGTTCACGATAACTTGACATTGTCACTTTAACTCAGAACAATATATTTTTATAATATTTTGAGTACGTATGGGGGAAAGATATTTAAAAAAAAAAAAACTAAATAATGGCGTTTGGCACAGTTTTACACTAGTTAGACAACATGTATCTGTTTAAAACAGAAGCTAAACAGGCAGCAGTTGTTTCAGTGAGGACAGAATTAATCACAGAATCAAAAGAATTTTTCTTTTGATTATCTCCCCATCGACCAAACCATTGTCAAATTGGCCCTATAGGCAGGAGAAGACAAAACAATCAATGCTGATGCTGTCTTCAATAGTGTTATTAGAAATGTAGAGACCACACTATTATGGCAGAATTCTCAAAACAACCCCCACAGCAGTCTGAAGGAAGTGGGTGGCATCTTACCACTCCCTCTTGGTGGGCATGTAAGATTTCACTCCCTGAACGTCTCAACTTCTTAGAGCTGAGAATTTTTTTTTTATATTAAAAATACAGCACAAGAGACCAAACTGCTTCCAAATATCCAGAATCAGTGGGACTTGGTATCCCCAATTGGGGTGTGTTGTGAGGCTGAAGGAAGTGGAGAAGGGAAGGAGTAAGTAAAGAAGTACTTGGCTGATCAAATTTAGACACCAAAAATAGCTGAAGCCATTTGAAACAACATTTCGATTCCTCATAAGGAATTGAAATTATTCCAATTAGCCGAGCTACTCTATAGCCTGTGACGTACCAGAGAATAGTACATATATGTAATACCCTCGGAGTGTGAGGGTAGCAATATTGTAAAAATGATTATTGTAAGCAAGTAGATTTCACCTTCCGAACTGCAGGGGGAAGTTGTGTTTAGTCCTCGTATAGAACTGCTGGCCACTGGGCAGCTGAAGGTGGAAGTAGGGAGTGCCGGGGTGCGCCACCTGCTTC
The DNA here is from genome assembly GCA_022606495.2 of Halesus radiatus. NCBI lineage: Eukaryota > Metazoa > Arthropoda > Insecta > Trichoptera > Limnephilidae > Halesus > Halesus radiatus. The sequence continues at coordinate 20,408 of JAHDVE020008182.1, forward strand.
AGCTCTGTCCGAGGGGGAATGGGCTCCAGCTGGAAGCCTTGGATACCGGCTTCGTCCTTAAATTGAGATGGAATAAAATTAATCAATTTGATGTGATATTTCAATGGTTATAAAGACGATCAGAGAACTGATAGGCATTTATTTAATGGGTGCAGAAGAAGAGAGGATTTAAAAGCCACTCTTTCATTAATACGTTCTAAAGCAGTAGTCAGGACATTTATTGGATAGGTATTACAAATGTGATCAGATAAAACGGGACATTGGTGATATCTGAAATGGATTTAGAAACTTCATGGCAAAGGCATCGCGATGTAGAGATGCTTTAAAAATTAAAGTTCTGGGTAAGAATTGATGATTCTTCAATTTGATGTCGCAAGTGTTTTCAAACAACGAAACAACTTGAAAGTACTTGGGATATTATGCAATGTTGCGCTTCCTCCCCCTTTAACAAATGTTTCAGACAGCGTTACAGTGTCCATCATCAGGGCAGATATGTAGATTGTGGTGAAGTGTGTATTTATATATGTTGAAGTAATACCGTGTTGGGCGCGTTAATCCTCCTATAGCCGGTATTTCAATATAATAATAATAATGATTATTACTAGTATAATTATTATGCTTTTCGGTGTTGAGTTTTGGTGTAGCCGTCAAGTACCGGATACCGGATAACTTCCCATACATTTTAAATGTTTTCAAGAGTGGTAAAGCAATGTGCCGGGTTTGTATTTCGTTTGTATTTCACTCACATGGAAGACTTCAACGAGCTGAGATTCACACTCCCTGGGCACCGGAACACACTGGACCTGGAGGTGCGAGGTCTTGAAATTCCTCTCGAAGAACACGGCAAGATGTTTGGTCGACTCGAAGAACTCAACCAGGGCTTTCTTGAAGCGCTTTATCTCTTCGTTCACTTCTTCTGGTGCCTGGAAAAAACAGAATAATATGTCAAGCACGTAGAACAAGAGATAGAAAAATAAGCAAGGAAGATGTATGTACTGACTCAAAAACCTATAAAAATACAATTGCCATGACGATCTCCATCCGCAATAGGAATTTTACCAGATAAATTTGGCCTTTATTATTTTATTATAAATCCATACATACTAGTGGCGTGCAGTCCACAGAGGCTGAAAAACTGTGCCTACCTTAAAAAAATGGAACGGAACTCCTTATGATGATGGTTGAGTTTAAAAAAAAGACATGAATTGAATTAACTTTTATAATAATTTTTCAACCTGACCACAACCATCCACTGAAGGTAATAAATAATACAAACACCTTCAAAGCCACAAAAATATATATTCAATTTTACGAATACTCTGGTTAGAGCCGTCACGCTGACACCTACCTTTTCAACTCTAGAAACCGACCATTTCCTGGTTGTGTCGAGAGTAAACCTCTTCCGCGGCTGGCGCTCTAAAGTGAAAACGGTGTCGACCCCAACTAGAGTCAAAATAGAAAAATTGCAAAACGATAATGTAAGAAGTAAGTATGAAAATTGTGTAGAGATGAGACTGAATGATAAGGTAATGGACGGTCTAAGCATAGACGAAACATGGGACCACATAAAAGTGAGCCTCTGTGAATCTGCTAGAGAGGTATGTGGAATAAAGAAAGGTGATGCATGGTGGGATGATGAGATTAAAGCACTGGTCTCAGAGAAGAAGAAAGCGTGGTTATTTCTGATAGCAGCTGTCAGTGCTTCTAGCGAAGAGAGGGATAGAGCGAAAGAAGTTTACAAGGGATGCAAGAAAAGAGTACGTGATGGAGTGAAAGAACGAAATAAACGCCTGGAAGAGGAAGAGGGGATGAAAATGACAAACCACTTCCAAGAAAATATTAAACCATCATCCCAAGTCGAAAGATGGTGATGTGCTTACCAAGGGTCTTCGAAAGCAATCTGATAGAGATTCTGGCGAAGGTATGAATTTGTGAATGTTAAAAATTAGCATATGAAATTAAAAGATCAATTAGCATGGTAAGGCTTTTTTTAGAAAATTGCTCTAATACTTAAAAAAAAGCCGTATAATTTCACAGGTTATCAAACTTTTTAACCAGTCTCTCAACGCAGTTATCCTATCATGCGCACATTTTTAATAAATTGTTTAGTGTGAACTTCATGATCATCCTCTTCGGTAAAGCCGCATGAATGTGATCACATGTATAGCCGCTAGTTAGGTAAATGTATGTAAAATAAAAAAAATGAAAACAACCCTAAAATATGGGATGTGCAAGCGCATTTATGAGTGGAAGGGGGTGCATAGAGTTTTTCAGTCGTTCATGCTCACATCGAACATTGGCAAAGAAGAACACTAAAAATCTCTTAATCTACAACATCGACAGAATTCAGAAAAAAAGGAAGTGTTGCAATATGGTGCTATTTAATTTTATCAGGCTACCCTCTGCTGTACCACTTCTTTTAAAATCTGTTTTACGGGGTGGTTTTTTGCTACAAAAGGTTTTCCTGGTGTTTAATTCCCGTGGTTATTCAATCTATACGTGGTAATGTTGCATTAATTAAAAGTGGGCAGTGCGAAAATGAGTAAGTCTGCAACATGTTTTGAAATGCTGAAATTGCTGAATTGAACATATGAATTTCTAATCCCTATATTAATAACGAATATATAAAATGACTAATTGAATGTCTAAATAAGTCCAATCATGAAATTAAAAAAGAAGTAAAAAGTATTGAATATAGTTTGAATGAAAATACTTGAAACAGGTCAAAAAGGTAGAAATCGAAGATAAAGACAGTGGGATATATGAATTAAGGGTAAGCAGGAAAGGAATTAATAGGACTGAAGGGTTTCGCAACTAGTTTCAAAGAACGAAGTCGCAATCCACAATGGAATCTGATACCAACCCTGAGTATAGAGTGAGGCAAAAAACTGGTAGAAAAGGTGAATATCCGAATGCTGTAAAATGAGACTCTAGACGAATTTGGTAACATACCATTATTCGTTGAAAAAGTTGAATCGTAAACATCATTATTCTTTAAGTTTGAGCAAGACATTGAAAGGGACGATAGATGTTTAATAATAGACGAATGGTGAGAAAGGAGGTATCGGGTCTCACGCGAGGAATGGAGTTCAATTCCTCGCCTAGGAAGACATTACACATCAAGTCTCACTACTTGATGTGGGAAGTCAGAAGTCGGAAAACAGGAGAATATGAGGCGTTGTATAATGTAATAAAAAGAATTATGCCAAATCGAGTTCTTTGGCGGTCCTCATGCCTAACCCCTTCCAAACGAATGGTAGTTAGTTTTAAATTGTAGGTTATTGAACCAAGGAATATATTGAAATTTTTTTAATATAATACAAATATTAATTTTAAAATTCGAAAAGAAATTATTTTATACCGTCTCCACTCACGAGACCACCACAGTGATAATACATAGATATAAATATATTTTTCAATATTTCAAATCATTATAACATTTTAATAATTGGAAGTTAGTATTTCGTTTATACGCGGGACCCAAACAATTAAAATTTAGAGTAATTAACAAGCATAGTATATTAATATAATTTTTAATAAATTCCTAAAATATTGAACAATTTTACTGGGAGAAATTATTTTAAGTGGCCTCCAAATAATGGCCTTGTAAGATGAAACTAAATAATTAAATATAATTTTTAATATAATAAAATATTATTCTTGAACAATTTTAATGGAAAAGATTATTTTATACGCAATTAAATAATACAGCAAATTGTAAGTTCTACATAGTATATAAATATAGATTTTTTAAATAAATAAATATTATTCTTTAAAATTTCTATGGGAAGAAGATATAGTTTTATACCATGATCTAAAATAGGATGACAGCAAATTGTAGGTGGAAAAAAGGCTTGTGTATGAATTAGATTTTTTTCAAATTTCAAACCAGTCTTGTGTTCCGATTGTGTGTAAAATTCAAGTTTGCGGATTCTGCTGGCGGAATTTGTAGGAAACAATTCTGATGTGTCGAGTGTTATTATACAATTCCTGTTCCAGATATATACTGCAAAACCTGTAGATCTCTAATATAGTTTGTATCATTTATTAGAAATGATTAAATTATTACCTCAAGAATATTTCGCGACCCATAAATATGCCAGTGACCCAATTTGGGGTCGAACCCATCGGTTAAAAAACGCAATTTGAGAAAAAAATGTGGTGTGATCTCTCAGAAGAACCTCCCACTATTTTTGTTGATACTTTCAAGTGTCTGATAAGTACCAGATGATTGTAAAACGCGCATGACATTTAATTCTCTATCCAACTTTGAGGTTTGCCATTCATGCTTAATGACATGATTTAATTTTGTGTAAAAATAATTCGCTGGATTGTGTTCGCACATGACTTTTTAATATCCAAAATGCATTAGCATGTGTACTTTAAATTCGATTTTAAGAGAAAACGAATGACTACACTCGAAACATGAAAATGATTTCAATCACAAGTGCGTCAGTGTGTTTCTTGTTGAATAGGATTTTAGAACACAAGTAATGAGTAATGAGTGTTGTAATAAGTAATGTGATATGATACAGTGATAATTGTATAGAAGTTTTAGTTATTAGACAGTTTATGGCCTTAGGATTCTGTTTAATATAACTTTTTTGTTTTGTTTATGTTTTAGCACTAGTTAAGTGATTGTATACATATGTAGGTTTGTGTGTTTTTTATGATAGGATATGTTAAGGTTAAAGATAAGTATAAGATAAGATAAGATATAATGTAAGATAAGTATTATTATTATAGTATTATTATGGTATTATATAGTATTATTATCAAGATTATTGTTATATTACACTAGTTAAGCAATTGTTTAATATGTAGGTTTGTGTGTGTGTTTTATGATAGGATGTGTTAAGGTAAGATAAGTGTAATATAAGATAAGATATAATATAAGATAAGTACATTATATGTAAGTTAAGTTATTGTATGTTAAGTATGATGTTGTTTAGATATGTAGTATAAGTTATAAGGTAATATGCTACAAAGTGTGTTAAGCTGTATTTTATTGTGCTATGTTATGTTAAGTTTAGTTATGGGTAGTTAAGTAGTCCGTGGAAGGGAATGGCCGACCCAGGTGTCGATGAGGCTCGCTATCCATCACACCGCCAACCCTTCGTTAGCGCGAAGAGGAGGAAGGAACGTGAACAATGTCGAATTGGCACGTGGAATATCAGAGGAGGAATGGAAAGAAAGATGAATGAACTATGTGATACGATGGGAAGGAAAAGTCTGGATGTACTCTGTATAACAGAGAGTATGAAAAGGGCGAGCGGTACGATGCAGCATAAGGACACGCTCGTCATCTGGTCTGGGAGACCAGATACAGACAGGGCTTGTCAAGGTGTTGCAGCGTTACTGTCTCCTAGAATGGTGGAATGTATGTTGCAATATGAATGTGTAAGTCCGAGAATAATGTGGATCAGATTCAAAATCGGGTTGACAAGAGTGTTTTTAGTTATATGCTATGCTCCTGTCAACTCCGAAAGCGATGAAGTGAAAGATGATTTTGGGACTGGTGTGAGCGATGTGATGAGATTAAAAAATATGAATGAAAGGATTATAATGGCAGGGGATTTGAATGGGTGGGTGGGTATTAGAAGGGATGGTTTTGAATCAGCTTTAGGTTTATTTGGGGATAAAAGAACGAATGACAATGGAAACAGAATGCTTGAAGTATGTTTAGAGTGGAACCTATTTGTATCAAATACCTTTTTCAATCATAAAGGTATCCATCAATATACGTGGGAAAGAGGAAATGAGAGGTCAATGATTGATTTTGTAGTAATTGACTCTAGGTTGAGAGCCGTCACCGCAGACACCAGAGTTTTCAGAGGGGCTGAGATAGAAACCGACCATTTCCTGGTTGTGTCGAGAGTAAACCTCTTCCGCGGCTGGCGCTCTAAAGTGAAAACGGTGTCGACCCCAACTAGAGTCAAAATAGAAAAATTGCAAAACGATAATGTAAGAAGTAAGTATGAAAATTGTGTAGAGATGAGACTGAATGATAAGGTAATAGACGGTCTAAGCATAGACGAAACATGGGACCACATAAAAGTGAGCCTCTGTGAATCTGCTAGAGAGGTATGTGGAATAAGTACGCAAGGTAGAAAGAAAGGTGATGCATGGTGGGATGATGAGATTAAAGCACTGGTCTCAGAGAAGAAGAAAGCGTGGTTATTTCTGATAGCGGCTGGCAGTGCTTCTAGCGAAGAGAGGGATAGAGCGAAAGAAGTTTACAAGGGATGCAAGAAAAGAGTACGTGATGGAGTGAAAGAACGAAAGAAACGCCTGGAAGAGGAAGAGGGGATCAAAATGACAAACCACTTCCAAGAAAATATTAAACTATTTTGGAAGGAGGTCAAAAGGTCACGGAATGGTCCAGAAAGTGGATGTGTGAAAGTGATAAAATCGAAAGATGGAAAAATGTTGACGAATGAGAAAGAAATAAAAGAGAGATGGATGAAATACTTTGAAGAGGTCTTCGAAAGCAATCCGAGTGATAGAGATTCCAGTGGCGAGTCAGGTATGAATGACGATGGGGTGAATGTTCCCAAAATTAGCATGGATGAAATTAAAAGATCAATTAGATGTATGAAGAATGGTAAGGCTGTTGGTTTCGATAATATTGCTGCTGAATACTTTAAAGGAAATAGCCGTATAATTCTCACATGTTTATGCAAACTTTTTAACCAGTGTCTAGAGGAGGGTTACACCCCATTAGATTGGAGAAGGGCTGTGATCATGCCTCTATACAAAGGTAAAGGGTCACGCATGGAATGTGGAAATCACTGGGCTATAAGCCTGCTAGGGCTTCAGCCTGGTAAGTTCAGTTGGTGGAAGCTGTATGGTGAGGATAGAAAGTTGGAAAGCTGGGTAGGATATTGATTGAAAGGGCACAAATGAAAACAAAGGATAAAATATGGGATGTGCAAGGCGCATTTATGAGTGGAAGGGGGTGCATGGATCAGATTTTCTCGTTGCGTATGCTCACAGAGAAGTTTCTGGCAAAAAACAGAAACTTTTCTGTGCTTTTGTAGATCTACAAAAAGCATACGACAGAGTTGACAGAAAAAGTTATGGAAGGTGTTGTCTAAGTATGGTGTGAATACAAATCTTATACAGGCAATCGCATCGCTGTACGAGGGAAGCGTTGCATGTGTTAGGGCAAACGGTGATTTTACGGGGTGGTTTGACATCACAAAAGGTGTTAAGCAAGGCTGCGTAATGTCACCGTGGTTATTCAATCTATACGTGGATAATTGTATGCAAGAATTGAAAGAGGTGGGCCTGGGCGCGAAAATGAGTAGTCTGCAAGTATGTTGTATGCTGATGATGCGGTGCTGATTGCTAACAGTATGGAAGATCTACAGTCCCTCGTATCTAGGATGAACGAAGTATGTATGAAGAATGAGTTAATGATGAATGTAAATAAGTCCAAAGTCATGGTGTTTGAAAGAGAGAGTACGAAAACAGTATGCAATATAGTTGTGAATGATGAATACTTGGAGCAGGTTGACGAGTTTGTGTATTTGGGAAGTATGTTTACGAGAGATGGAAAGACTGATAGGGATATTGAAAGAAGGGTGAATGCAGGAAACTCCATTAACGGAGGACTGAACACTGTTGGCAAAAACAAAAAGTTGTCCGAGGAAGCGAAGCTAGCAGTCCACAATGGAGTGCTGATACCAACCTTGATGTATGGCAGTGAGGCATGGAACTGGCAGAGGAAGGATGAAAGTCGACTGAATGCTGTAGAAATGAGATCTCTGAGACGAATGTGTGGTAAAACCATGTATGATCGAGTGAAAAAATGTTGAGATTCGTAAAGAATGCAAGGCTGATGTAAGCGTAGTGAGCAAGATTAAGAAAGGGAAGCTTAGATGGTTTGGGCATGTAGAGCGAATGAACGAAGAAAGGAGTGTAAGGAGAATATATGACGCGAATGTGAATGGAAGGAGAAGCCGGGGACGACCGAGGAAGACATGGCACGATCAACTGAATCAAATACATGTCAGAAGCCGGAATAACAGAAGAGAATGTATGAGACGTTGTATGAAAGTGAATGAAGCAAGAAGTGTATGCCAAGATCGAGTTGTCTGGCGGTCCGTCCTCTCTGCCTACCCCTGCGGGGAAACGGCGTGATGGTTAGTTAGTTAGTTAGTTAAATTGTAGAGTGGATTGAACTAAGGCATAGTATATAGAATATAGATTTTTTAATATAATTTCAAATATTATTCTTTGAACAATTTTTCTGAAAGAAGATTAGTTTTATACGCGGATCTCCAAATAATGACAGCAAATTGTAGAGTGGATTGAACTAAGGCATAGTATATAGAATATATATTTTTTAATATAATTTCAAATATTATTCTTTGAACAATTTCTACTGGAAGAAGATTAGTTTTATACGCGGATCTCCAAATAATGACAGCAAATTGTAGAGTGGATTGAACTAAGGCATAGTATATAGAATATAGATTTTTTAATATAATTTCAAATATTATTCTTTGAACAATTTCTACTGGGAGAAGATTAGTTTTATACGCGGATCTCCAAATAATGGCAGCAAATTGTAGAGTGGATCGAACTAAGGCATAGTATGTAGAATATAGATTTTTTAATATAATTTCAAATATTATTCTTTGAACAATTTCTACTGGAAGAAGATTAGTTTTATACGCGGATCTCCAAATAATGACAGCAAATTGTAGAGTGGATTGAACTAAGGCATAGTATATAGAATATAGATTTTTTAATATAATTTCAAATATTATTCTTTGAACAATTTCTACTGGGAGAAGATTAGTTTTATACGCCGATCTCCAAATAATGGCATCAAATTGTAGAGTGGATCGAACTAAGGCATAGTATATAGAATATAGATTTTTTAATATAATTTCAAATATTATTCTTTGAACAATTTCTACTGGAAGAAGATTAGTTTTATACGCGGATCTCCAAATAATGACAGCAAATTGTAGAGTGGATTGAACTAAGGCATAGTATATAGAATATAGATTTTTTAATATAATTTCAAATATTATTCTTTGAACAATTTCTACTGAAAGAAGATTAGTTTTATACGCGGATCTCCAAATAATGACAGCAAATTGTAGAGTGGATTGAACTAAGGCATAGTATATAGAATATAGATTTTTTAATATAATTTCAAATATTATTCTTTGAACAATTTCTACTGGAAGAAGATTAGTTTTATGCGCGGATCTCCAAATAATGACAGCAAATTGTAGAGTGGATTGAACTAAGGCATAGTACATAGAATATAGATTTTTTAATATAATTTCAAATATTATTCTTTGAACAATTTCTACTGGTAGAAGGTTAGTTTTATACGCGGATCTCCAAATAATGACAGCAAATTGTAGAGTGGATTGAACTAAGTCATAGTATATAGAATATAGATTTTTTAATATAATTTCAAATATTATTCTTTGAACAATTTCTACTGGAAAAATATTAGTTTTATACGCGGATCTCCAAATAATGACAGCAAATTGTAGAGTGGATTGAACTAAGGCATGGTATATAGAATATAGATTTTTTAACGATAAAAAATTTCTAATTCTTAAAAATATATGTTATAGTTTTCTAATTTTTTTGAACTACTTGATATATTTGGTCTCTCCATTTCAAATGTTTATCGATAATTACTCCCAGGTATTTGATTTTATTTGTCGTTTTAAGTATTTTGTTTTTTCACTGAAAAAAGTTTTATCACTGATATTTAATTAATGTCGAAAAAAGTCTTGAGAGTGTTCATGTCTTCGGTGGATTTTAATTTTACTTTTCCTAAGTATTTTCACTTATTATTAATACTGTGTCATCGGCATATGAAATAATTTGGCCATGTAGTGGTAAAAAAAAAATGTTGTTAATATATATGGTAAATAGGATCGGTCCAAGCACTGTGCCTTGAGGGATTCCAAAGTCTGAAATTTCCTGATCACTATTAACATGATTGATTTTTAAAACCCGAGGGCGATTTTTTAAGTAGTTGGTAATCCATTTAATTGCATTTTCTTTTGTACCAATATTATTTAATTTTTTTTAAATCATATGGAAATATGCTATCAAAAGCATTTCTTAGAACAATAAATATTCCCGATTCTATATGAGTATATATTTATATAAAGATTCCACGTTCTTAATAAGGATTTCTCGTTTTTACGAGTGCAGATGCATCAATCTCTTCTCCAAGTGAACTTATAGAGTTTATCGTTTGCTGCTTTTCGGAATGCTGAAATTTTTGCTTCTTTTTTGAAATGTATTAATGCAGGAGCGCGCCCGGGGCTACCGTCTGTGTGCGAAAACCGAAACAGTTAATAGTAATCTCCCGACTTGGTTCGAAAGGCAATTGCTCTAGGTACTGTTCAACCGTACTGAAGGGGACACAGTTTCAGCACTAGATCTGGATCTCTGCACCGCTCTGGATCACGGTGCATCCTTTGCCTACCTATAATAATAGCTACAGCTTGACTGTAACTACGTGCATATTGATGAGACCCAATCTGCCACGCGGATGATGCTTTATTTCCTTTCAAGAAGGTTCTCTTTTGCAGTCATTTTAAAAATATATTTTTATTTACAATTTTATGAAACAGAATTAAAATGTTTATTAGGTTTGAGAGTAATGGAACATCATCGTCTCTTTATGTGATATTTCATGAAATAGAAATGTAATCTTTATTAGGTTTGAGAGTACTGGAACATCATCGTCTCTCGCATGATAATTTTGAATGAATATCACTTTTTGGATAATTTTTAACGGAATATTGTTGAGACTATCATTTTTATCCCAAAATCAAAAACCGAATCGGTCCCATAGGACCTGTTATATGAGCTTTGAAATATCGACCTCAACCTGTAATTGTCTCTATAAAAATGGACATCTTTTCCGCGATTGTCATTTTTTGCATAATTTTTAGCAGAATCGGCCAACATTTTTATTCTAATATCAAATACCGAAGTCGAATCGGTCTATGAGCTATGAAATCTCGAAACCAACCTAGAAATACCTCCATGAAATCATCATTTTTTTGCGAATGTACGATGCAAAAAGCTACAAGATCTGTTCAAAAGCAAAGGTGAATTTTTGAATTTTCGCAGGCTGTGTACATTCGATTATCGATTTTTTTTTATTTTTATGTTGGTACACATATGTTTATCATATTTTAGCATTATCAGCCATTTTGGATTAGTGGTTTGTTTTTGACAACTGGAAAGGTTAGTCACGTTTTTGTGTGTTCTTCGATTTTTTATTTTTGAAAAATGTTGTATTCCATTGGGATGATTGGGCCTTGGTTTCGACGTCATAACTATATACCCACGTTTCATCACCAGTTATGATCCTTTTGAGCAAATCTCGATCGTCGATGACGTCATTCAACAACTCCTGAGCGATACTAATGCGACGTTGCTTTTGCTCAAAATTTAGCAATTTCGGAACAAACTTCGCTGCCACACGTTTCATACCCAAAACATTCGAGAAAATTGCATGGCATGAGCCAATTGATATGCCAACATCCTCTGCAACTTCCCTAATAGTGATTCGACGATTTTTCAAAACCATTTTCGTCACTGTTTCGATGTTTTCTTCGTTTGTTGACGTGGTTGCAACTCCAGGACGCTCATCGTCATTAACATCTTCTCGGCCTTCTGTAAAGCGCTTGTACCACTTATAAACACTTTTTTGAGACAAAGTAGACTCGCCGAACGCCACAGTCAACATTTTAAGTGCGTTGGAGCACTTAATTCAAAACTTCACCTTTGCTTTTGAACAGACCTCGTAGCTTTTTGCATAATTTTTATCAAAATACCGTTTAATTCATCATTTCTATTCCGAAATCAAAAATACAGATGTTCAATCTGATCCATAGGAGGGCCACGAGCTTTTAAATATCGACCCCATCTTGTATTAACTCTATCAAATAAGATATCTTTTTCACGAATGTAACATTTTGCACATTTTTTAGCGAAATCCACATTAAGGCCATCATTTTTATACCATAACATCATAAACTGATTTCGAGACCGACCCATAAAGCAAGGAGATGTGAGCTATGCAATCTCCACCCCAATTGAGAATTCCTTCACGAAATCATACTAACCAATCTCGCTCTTTGCATAATTTTTAACGGAATATCATTGAGGCCATTCTTCATTATATTCCAAAATCTTACACCAATGTCGAATCGGTCCCGTAGGGCAGGGAGATGTGAGCTGTGCAATCTCGATGCCAACCTAGAAATACCTTCATGAAATCATACGTTTTTTTACCAATCACGCTCTATGCACAATTTTTAACGGAATATCGGTGAGGCCATTAAATTCCAAAATCTTAAACCGATGTCGAATCTGTCAAATAGGCAGGAGATGTCAGGTTTAAAATATCGACCCCAACCTAGAAATACCTCCACGAAATTTTACCTTTTTGTGTTTTCAGTTTTGCACAATTTTTAACTGAATCACATTAAGGCCATCATGTTCATTCCTGAATCAATAAATGCAGTAGATTCAAACCCATAGGGCCGGAGACATGAGATTTGAAATATCGACCCCAAACTGTATTTACTCTATAAAATAAGATATCCTTCCACGAATGTAACGTTTTGCACAATATTCAGCGGAATCCACATTAAGGCCATCATGTTCATTCCTGAATCAATAAATGCAGTAGATTCGAACCCATAGGGCCGGAGACATGAGATTTGAAATATCGACCCCAAACTGTATTTACTCTATAAAATAAGATATCCTTCCACGAATGTAACGTTTTGCACAATATTCAGCGGAATCCACATTAAGGCCATCATGTTCATTCCTGAATCAATAAATGCAGTAGATTCGAACCCATAGGGCCGGAGACATGAGATTTGAAATATCGACCCCAAACTGTATTTACTCTATAAAATAAGATATCCTTCCACGAATGTAACGTTTTGCACAATATTCAGCGGAATCACATTAAAGGCCATCATGTTCATTCTGAATCAATAAATGCAGTAGATTCGAACATAGGGCCCGGAGGGCATGAGATTTGAAATATCGACCCCAAACTGTATTTACTCTATAAAGGCAGACTATCCTTCCACGAAGATGTAACGTTTTTTGCACAATATTCGGAATCCACATTAAGAGCCATCATGTTCATTCCTGAATCAATAAATGCAGTAGATTCGAACCCATAGGGCCGGAGACATAGAGATTTGAAATATCGACCCCAAACTGTATTTACTCTATAAAAAATAAGATATCCTTCCACGAATTTAACGTTTTGCACAATATTCAGCGTAATCCACATTAAGGCCATCATGTTCATTCCTGAATCAATAAATGCAGTAGATTCGAACCCATAGGGCCGGAGACATGAGATTTGAAATATCGACCCCAAACTGTATTTACTCTATAAAATAAGATATCCTTCCACGAATGTAACGTTTTGCACAATATTCAGCGGAATCCACATTAAGGCCATCATGTTCATTCCTGAATCAATAAATGCAGTAGATTCGAACCCATAGGGCCGGAGACATGAGATTTGAAATATCGACCCCAAACTGTATTTACTCTATAAAATAAGATATCCTTCCACGAATGTAACGTTTTGCACAATATTCAGCGGAATCCACATTAAGGCCATCATGTTCATTCCTGAATCAATAAATGCAGTAGATTCGAACCCATAGGGCCGGAGACATGAGATTTGAAATATCGACCCCAAACTGTATTTACTCTATAAAATAAGATATCCTTCCACGAATGTAACGTTTTGCACAATATTCAGCGGAATCCACATTAAGGCCATCATGTTCATTCCTGAATCAATAAATGCAGTAGATTCTAACCCATAGGGCCGGAGACATGATATTTGAAATATCGACCCCAAACTGTATTTACTCTATAAAATAAGATATCCTTCCACGAATGTAACGTTTTGCACAATATTCAGCGGAATCCACATTAAGGCCATCATGTTCATTCCTGAATCAATAAATGCAGTAGATTCGAACCCATAGGGCCGGAGACATGAGTTATGAAATCTCGACCCCAACCTAAAAAACCCCATGGAATCATCCCCTTTTTTACGAATGTAGCATTTTGTATAATGTTTAATGGAATTTCGTAAAGGAAAACATTTATATTCCAAAATCTAAAACCGATGTCAAATCGGTCCAATAGGGCAGGAGATATGAGTTATGAAATCTCGACCCCAACCTAAAAAACCCCATGGAATCATCCCTTTTTTTACGAATGTAGCATTTTGTATAATGTTTAATGGAATTTCGTAAAGGAAAACATTTATATTCCAAAATCTAAAACCGATGTCAAATCGGTCCAATAGGGCAGGAGATATGAGTTATGAAATCTCGACCCCAACCTAAAAAACCCCATGGAATCATCCCCTTTTTTACGAATGTAGCATTTTGTATAATGTTTAATGGAATTTCGTAAAGGAAAACATTTATATTCCAAAATCTAAAACCGATGTCAAATCGGTCCAATAGGGCAGGAGATATGAGTTATGAAATCTCGACCCCAACCTAAAAAACCCCATGGAATCATCCCTTTTTTTACGAATGTAGCATTTTGTATAATGTTTAATGGAATTTCGTAAAGGAAAACATTTATATTCCAAAATCTAAAACCGATGTCAAATCGGTCCAATAGGGCAGGAGATATGAGTTATGAAATCTCGACCCCAACCTAAAAAACCCCATGGAATCATCCCTTTTTTTACGAATGTAGCATTTTGTATAATGTTTAATGGAATTTCGTAAAGGAAAACATTTATATTCCAAAATCTAAAACCGATGTCAAATCGGTCCAATAGGGCAGGAGATATGAGTTATGAAATCTCGACCCCAACCTAAAAAACCCCATGGAATCATCCCTTTTTTTACGAATGTCGGTTTTTGGAATATTTTGTAACGGATTTCGTTAGAAATACCTCCATGGAATCATCCCTTTTTTACCAATGTCGCTCTTTGCTTAATTTTTAAAGGAATATTTTCTGGACATCATTTTCGTCAAAGGAATACCCCAATTTATACCTGTTGTCTAGATCTAAGCAAAGCGTTTGATCGTGCATGTCACAATAAAGTCTGGGAAAAACTAAGGAAAAGAGCGGTTTCCGAAGAAATAATAGCGATTCTTTCAATTTGGCATGCGCAGCAAGAAAATGTAGTGAAATTGTCTGGAGAGTTTTCCATCCTATTTCATTGGAAAAGTAGCGTAAGGCAAAGAGGAAGCATGTCTCCGGTTCTCTTTAATGTCCCATACTGATGAATTAATTAACATACTTAAACACAAAAATTGTTTGCCGTATTTAAGGAGTATATGTAAATAATAGTAATTACGCACATGGCATTATTCTTTTAGCACCATCACTTAGCACACTAAAGAAACTACTCCGCGTATGTGAAGATTTTGGAAAAAACCACAACCTTTCATATAATACGTTCAAATCAATTGTTGTATGGCCAATAGGGCGGGAGATATGAGCTTTCAAATATCGAGTGAATGAACAGTAGAGAAAAAAACAATTGTGTATACCAGATAATTTGAGTACAGTGTACTTATCAAGATATTGTTATAAGTCCTACATAGCGCCGCAGTACTAGTTAGATAGAAAAGATGAAGAGTATTATACAAGTCCTAGGATATTATTATAAGGCCTACATAGCGCCGCAGTACTAGTTAGATAGAAAAGATGAAAGGTATTATACAAGTCCTATTATATTATTATAAGGCCTACATAGCGCCGCAGTACTAGTTAGATAGAAAAGATTAAATGTATTCTACAAGTCCTAGGATATTATTATAAGGCCTATATAGCGCCGCAGTACTAGTTAGATAGAAAAGATGAAAGGTATTATACAAGTCCTAGGATATTATTATAAGTCCTATATAGCGCCGCAGTACTAGTTAGATAGAAAAGATGAAGAGTATTATACAAGTCCTAGGATATTATTATAAGGCCTACATAGCGCCGCAGTACTAGTTAGATAGAAAAGATGAAAGGTATTATACAAGTCCTAGGATATTATTATAAGGCCTACATAGCGCCGCAGTACTAGTTAGATAGAAAAGATGAAAGGTATTATACAAGTCCTAGGATATTATTATAAGGCCTATATAGCGCCGCAGTACTAGTTAGATAGAAAAGATGAAAGGTATTATACAAGTCCTAGGATATTATTATAAGGCCTATATAGCGCCGCAGTACTAGTTAGATAGAAAAGATGAAGAGTATTATACCAGTCCTAGGATATTATTATAAGGCCTACATAGCGCCGCAGTACTAGTTAGATAGAAAGATGAAAGGTATTATACAAGTCTATAATATTATTATAAGGCCTACATAGCGCAGTACTAGCACAAGTCCTAGGATATTATTATAAGGCCTAGCGCCGCAGTACTAGTTAGATAGAAAAGATGAAAGGTATTATACAAGTCCTAGGATATTATTATAAGGCCTACATAGCGCCGCAGTACTAGTTAGATAGAAAAGATGAAAGGTATTATACAAGTCCTAGGATATTATTATAAGGCCTATATAGCGCCGCAGTACTAGTTAGATAGAAAAGATGAAAGGTATTATACAAGTCCTAGGATATTATTATAAGGCCTATATAGCGCCGCAGTACTAGTTAGATAGAAAAGATGAAGAGTATTATACCAGTCCTAGGATATTATTATAAGGCCTACATAGCGCCGCAGTACTAGTTAGATAGAAAAGATGAAAGGTATTATACAAGTCCTATAATATTATTATAAGGCCTACATAGCGCCGCAGTACTAGTTAGATAGAAAAGATTAAAGGTATTCTACAAGTCCTAGGATAAGGCCTACACAGCGCCGCAGTACTAGTTACATAGAAAAGATGAAAGGTATTATACAAGTCCTAGGATATTGTTATAAGTCCTACATAGCGCCGCAGTACTAGTTAGATAGAAAAGATGAAGAGTATTATACCAGTCCTAGGATATTATTATAAGTCCTACATAGCGCCGCACTACTAGTTACATAGACAAGATGAAAGGTATTATACAAGTACTAGGATAAGCCCTACATAGCGCCCCAGTACTAGTTAGATAGAAAAGATGAAGAGTATTATACAAGTCCTATAATATTATTATAAGGCCTACATAGCGCCGCAGTACTAGTTAGATAGAAAAGATGAAAGGTATTATACAAGTCCTATAATATTATTATAAGGCCTACATAGCGCCCCAGTACTAGTTAGATAGAAAAGATGAAGAGTATTATACAAGTCCTATAATATTATTATAAGGCCTACATAGCGCCGCAGTACTAGTTAGATAGAAAAGATGAAAGGTATTATACAAGTCCTATAATATTATTATAAGGCCTACATAGCGCCGCAGTACTAGTTAGATAGAAAAGATTAAAGGTATTCTACAAGTCCTAGGATAAGGCCTACACAGCGCCGCAGTACTAGTTACATAGAAAAGATGAAAGGTATTATACAAGTCCTAGGATATTATTATAAGCCCTAGATAGATAAAGGATTATAAAATAATGAAAATATTATTAAAATTATAAACTGTCCGTATAAGTATGAAAATTGTCTTTGAGCAAGGGATGTCATGGTTTTTGTTGAAACTATTGGATTACTTCTTGAGTGTCTGGTGTCGGGATAATGCTCGATAGATGGGTAGTGGTCACGTTGTTTATGTGTGTGCAATACAATTTTCCTGATATACAGTTGTCTGACATCAAGAACTTGCAATTCTTTGAATAATTCATCACTGGGATACCTCTGAAGGGTTTTTTAAGGATGACTCTTACTCGTGATTTCTGTGCTTTTACCAGGGGGTCTTAAATTGTTTTGGCAAACCCGCCCATCCTAAGGATGCATATTTAAGTAAAGAATTACACATTGATTTTTCATCTTTCGTAGATAGAATATTTAGAATAGTCATGAAAAGGAAAGTAAGTTTTGTGACTTTTGTGGCAGTTGAGTTGATGTATTCTTCCCATCTCAGAAATCTATCAATAATTATTCCTAAATATTTCAAGCTATCCACGCATTCTAAGTTATATAACATGCTGTGTTTTTATCTACTATCATGACATATACATACTATCATGACATATTGCAAGTAGAGATATTTGGTTAATTTCAAAGGTGAGTAGTGTAATATAATAGTCTATACTTACATTTGTGAACATGCTGTGTTTTTATCTACTATCATGACATATACATACTATCATGACATATTGCAAGTAGAGATATTTGGTTAATTTCAAAGGTGAGTAGTGTAATATAATAGTCTATACTTACATTTGTGAACATGCTGTGTTTTTATCTACTATCATGACATATACATACTATCATGACATATTGCAAGTAGAGATATTTAGTTAATTTCAAAGGTGAGTAGTGTAATATAATAGTCTATACTTACATTTGTGAACATGCTGTGTTTTTATCTACTATCATGACATATACATACTATCATGACATATTGCAAGTAGAGATATTTGGTTAATTTCAAAGGTGAGTAGTGTAATATAATAGTCTATACTTACATTTGTGAACATGCTGTGTTTTTATCTACTATCATGACATATACATACTATCATGACATATTGCAAGTAGAGATATTTAGTTAATTTCAAAGGTGAGTAGTGTAATATAATAGTCTATACTTACATTTGTGAACATGCTGTGTTTTTATCTACTATCATGACATATACATACTATCATGACATATTGCAAGTAGAGATATTTGGTTAATTTCAAAGGTGAGTAGTGTAATATAATAGTCTATACTTACATTTGTGAACATGCTGTGTTTTTATCTACTATCATGACATATACATACTATCATGACATATTGCAAGTAGAGATATTTGGTTAATTTCAAAGGTGAGTAGTGTAATATAATAGTCTATACTTACATTTGTGAATATGCTGTGTTTTTATCTACTATCATGACATATTGCAAGTAGAGATATTTGGTTAATTTCAAAGGTGAGTAGTGTAATATAATAGTCTATACTTACATTTGTGAACATGCTGTGTTTTTATCTACTATCATGACATATCTCCCTGTCTTTGAATCTATGGCGACAACCTATAATTTTGCACGAGTGGAGTTTGTTCGTAGAATGTTTGGTCTGATTTGATATAAAATAAAGTTGCAAAGAGGCAAATACCCCTTTTTAATAAATACAATTTAATAAGCTTATTATTAACTTCTGCAAGTGTTTTACTTTTTTATTGTTGTGACAGCTATTGCGGCGTTCAACGTCGTTTTCTAACTGCCTTGAATGCCGAAACAGCTGTCATAATAGTGAAGGACATTAGGTACTTGCATAATTTAATATTTAAAAAAGATTAAAATATAAAGTTAAAATTTTTTTAAATCGGATTATTTGCATTTCGCTATTTAGGTGATTTTTCTAGAAAAATATAACGACTAGCCCCGATTAGACGTCGGATTACATACATTTCGCTATTTAGATGATTTTTCTAGAAAAATATAACAACTATCCCCGATTAGACATCGGATTACATGCATTTCGCTATTTAGGTGATTTTTCAAGAAAAATATAACAACTAGCCCCGATTAGACATCGGATTACATGCATTTCGCTATTTAGGTGATTTTTCTAGAAAAATATAACGACTAGCCCCGATTAGACGTCGGATTACATGCATTTCGCTATTTAGATGATTTTTCTAGAAAAATATAACAACTATCCCCGATTAGACATCGGATTACATGCATTTCGCTATTTAGATGATTTTTCAAGAAAAATATAACAACTATCCCCGATTAGACATCGGATTACATGCATTTCGCTATTTAGGTGATTTTTCAGAAAAATATAACAACTAGCCCCGATTAGACATGTCGGATTACATGCATTTCGCTATTTAGGTGATTTTTCAAGAAAAATATAACGACTAGCCCCGATTAGACGTCGGATTACATGCATTTCGCTATTTAGATGATTTTTCTAGAAAAATATAACAACTATCCCCGATTAGACATCGGATTACATGCATTTCGCTATTTAGGTGATTTTTCAAGAAAAATATAACAACTAGCCCCGATTAGACATCGGATTACATGCATTTCGCTATTTAGGTGATTTTTCTAGAAAAATATAACGACTAGCCCCGATTAGACGTCGGATTACATGCATTTCGCTATTTAGATGATTTTTCTAGAAAAATATAACAACTATCCCCGATTAGACATCGGATTACATGCATTTCGCTATTTAGGTGATTTTTCAAGAAAAACGGCGCATCAAATTATTCAAATATTATTATTAATATACATATTTGGGCATTTATTTGGGGATCTGGGGTGGAGTTAAGGCAGGTCAAGCTCATCTGGAGTGTTGATCAGGTAAACTGGGGCGGAGTTAAGGCAGGTCTAGCTCAGTTGTAGTGTTGATCAGATAATATGGGGTGGAGTTAAGGCAAGTCAAGCTCATCTGGAGTGTTGATCAGGTAAACTGGGGTGGAGTTAAGGAAGGTCAAGCTCATCTGGAGTGTTGATCAGGTAATCTGGCGTGGAGTTAAGGCAGGTTTAGCTCATTTGTAGTGTTGATCAGGTAAACTGAGGTGGAGTTAAGGCAGGTAGCGCTCATCTGGAGTTTTGGTCAGGTAAACTGGGGTGGAGTTAAGACTAGCTCATCTGGAGTGTCGATCAGGTAAACTGGGGCGGAGTTAAGGCAGGTCAAGCTCATCTGGATAGTTGATCAGGTAAACTGGGGTGGAGTCTAGGCAGGTCTAGCTCAGTTGTAGTGTTGATAAGGTAAACCGAGGTGGAGTTAAGGCAGGTGTAGCTCATCATAAGTATTGATCAGGTAAACTGAGGTGAACTGTTTCCCATTAGTGATAATCTCAAATTAGCACAATTTAACCTTTAATCACGCTTAGAGCCGTGTTACGGATGTCCCCATTCCGCTAACACCAACGTTAAGTTAAGCAAAAAGCTAAGTACCCTCAGGGCACAACTCGAGGTATTTTAAATAATGCATAATATAAATAAACTCTAATCGATAAAAATCTTTAAAACCACATGTTTGTGGCGGTCTATCCCCTATTCCTACCCCTCCTGAGATACGGCGTGATTTTATTTATATATTTAGACATACAGAGTACATTTTATTACAAATGATAAGGTTATTTTATAAAAATTTACATTCTTAAAGTACCTATTACGTATGTCCATACAATATCTTATTAATTTATCTAGGGTTAGAATGCTTCTTAACTAATGCATGTACCTGTGAATAATAATAATAGAAAAGACAAAAGCAAAAACGCAACCACAAATTATTAAACATACTTTTTTTCACTTTAAAAATCATATTCGTATTTTAAATATTTTGTAAAACATACGATGGAACGGTCAGAAAAAAGTGATATTTTTTATTAGATTTTCATAAATGCTAAGCCTTTGTAAATTTATAAAATATTCAACTAATATTTTTCTATTTAAAAACATTATGTTTATCGTATTGCGTAATAATATTATCATTAATTTGAATTGATAAATAATTACTCTCCGACATCCCTCTCCCCCATAAGCTAAGAATTTATTTTTTTATACAAATACCGTACAAGAGTCCCAAACTGCTCCCAGCCGTCTGGAGCCAGTGAGACTATGGCATTCCCAATTGGGGAATGTTGTGAGGCTAAAGGTATTGGGGAGGGGAAGGTGAAGGGGGAAAGGAAGGTGGGGAAAAGGGGAAATACCTGGCTATTCAGATATGGTCACCAAACATGACTTAAAGCCATTTCAAGCAACGTTTCAATTCTGAATGGTGGTCTTTCACCAGGGCGATACTATTAGTATTTGATACATTTGTTTTGTATGTTAGTAAAGAAGCATGAAGTCTGATGATTCATTAGTTAATGCACCGCCATATATCCAGGCACCAGAAAGGCCTTGTACAAATATATATATATACTTTTAAATTATGTAGTTTTACAAGCGGGGCATTAAGTGGATACTCTAAAAACATACTTGTAATTCTTCCGTTGTATGTAATTCTGTCGTATTTAGATACTGAGTGGCTGTCAGTATCGCCCTGGTGAAAGACAACCATTCAGAATCGAAACTTTACTCTAAAACAGCCTAACTATTTTTATTGACCAGATCAGAATAGCCAAGTACTTCCCGACATTCCTCTTCCTAATCTCTATCCCTTCTCCACATTTAATTGGAAGATGCCACAAGAAACGTGCTTCATGCATGCTTCGGCATCGGTGCACAGTTGGGAAATACGCCAAACGCGAACCGCAATATGTGAATATGAACGGGTCGTTTCTACGATTCGTTCTTGTGTTATGTGGAATGGAATCCCGGCTGCGAAATGATTTACTGGCTTCCTTGTTTCCTTCCTCCCTCAATTCGAGTCTCTTCAAGAACCGGGTCGGCACCTTCCTTTCCTTAAATAGAGATGACCCAAAAGGCCCAAGTGGAAAACATTTCCCCCAGGGTCTCCTGTGTGGAGCTAATGTAAGAACACGAACCAATAGATTATTGTATTTGGCCGTGATCTTATAGTGTTGTTATTCTAATGAATGTATTCCCGGGAAAGGAGTGTGTCCTTTGTGCGACGCATTCCCCCCGAGGTCTCCCGTGCGGAGTTAATGTAAGAACACGACCCAATAGATTATTGTATTTGGCCGTGCTCTTATAGTGTTCTAATGAATGTATTCCAGGAAAGGAGTGTCCTTTATTGCGACGCATTCCCAGGGTCTCATGGAGTTAATGTAAGAACACGACCAATAGATTATTGTGTATTTGGCCGTGCTCTTATAGTGTTATTCTAATGAATGTATTCCCGGGAAAGGGTGTGTCCTTTGTGCGACACGCATTCCCCAAGATCGTGCCAATGTAGAACGACCAATAGATTGTGTGGCCGTTATTCTTATAGTGTTGTTGTTCTAATGAATGTATTCCAGGAAAGGAGTGTGTCCTTTATTGACATTCCCCCGGGTCTCCCGTGCGGAGTTAATGTAAGAACACGACCCAATAGATTATTGTATTTGGCCGTGCTCTTATAGTGTTGTTATTCTAATGAATGTATTCCCGGGAAAGGAGTGTGTCCTTTGTGCGACGCATTCCCCCAATAGATTATTGTATTTGGCCGTGATCTTATAGTGTTGTTATTCTAATGAATGTATTCCCGGGAAAGGAGTGTGTCCTTTGTGCGACGCATTCCCCCCGAGGTCTCCCGTGCGGAGTTAATGTAAGAACACGACCCAATAGATTATTGTATTTGGCCGTGCTCTTATAGTGTTGTTATTCTAATGAATGTATTCCCGGGAAAGGAGTGTGTCCTTTGTGCGACGCATTCCCCCCGAGGTCTCCCGTGCGGAGTTAATGTAAGAACACGACCCAATAGATTATTGTATTTGGCCGTGCTCTTATAGTGTTGTTATTCTAATGAATGTATTCCCGGGAAAGGAGTGTGTCCTTTGTGCGACGCATTCCCCCTGAGGTCTCCCGTGCGGAGTTAATGTAAGAACACGACCCAATAGATTATTGTATTTGACCGTGATCTTATAGTGTTGTTATTCTAATGAATGTATTCCCGGGAAAGGAGTGTGTCCTTTGTGCAACGCATTCCCCCCGAGGTCTCCCGTGCGGAGTTATTGTAAGAACACGACCCAATAGATTATTGTATTTGACCGTGATCTTATAGTGTTGTTATTCTAATAAATGTATTCCCGGGAAAGGAGTGTGTCGTTTGTGCGACGCATTCCCCCCGAGGTCTCCCGTGCGGAGTTAATGTAAGAACACGACCCAATAGATTATTGTATTTGGCCGTGCTCTTATAGTGTTGTTATTCTAATGAATGTATTCCCGGGAAAGGAGTGTGTCCTTTGTGCGACGCATTCCCCCTGAGGTCTCCCGTGCGGAGTTAATGTAAGAACACGACCCAATAGATTATTGTATTTGACCGTGATCTTATAGTGTTGTTATTCTAATGAATGTATTCCCGGGAAAGGAGTGTGTCCTTTGTGCAACGCATTCCCCCCGAGGTCTCCCGTGCGGAGTTATTGTAAGAACACGACCCAATAGATTATTGTATTTGACCGTGATCTTATAGTGTTGTTATTCTAATAAATGTATTCCCGGGAAAGGAGTGTGTCGTTTGTGCGACGCATTCCCCCCGAGGTCTCCCGTGCGGAGTTAATGTAAGAACACGACCCAATAGATTATTGTATTTGGCCGTGCTCTTATAGTGTTGTTATTCTAATGAATGTATTCCCGGGAAAGGAGTGTGTCCTTTGTGCGACGCATTCCCCCTGAGGTCTCCCGTGCGGAGTTAATGTAAGAACACGACCCAATAGATTATTGTATTTGGCCGTGCTCTTATAGTGTTGTTATTCTAATGAATGTATTCCCGGGAAAGGAGTGTGTCCTTTGTGCGACGCATTCCCCCCGAGGTCTCCCGTGCGGAGTTAATGTAAGAACACGACCCAATAGATTATTGTATTTGGCCGTGATCTTATAGTGTTGTTATTCTACTGGAATGCATTCCCACCGGGAAAGGAGTGTGTCCTTTGTGTGATGCATCCCCTCCATCCTGGTTGTGTACACATTCTGACAGGAATGGGATTAGAAGTGCTGAAGTTATATTGTTATAGGCACCGGCTTCCTCTTTGGGGTGCGGTGGAGAGGGCCAGAGTCCTGAGAAGGGCTTTAGGGCTTAGGGTGTGTTCGAGACTTGGAGAGACCTTTGAAGGGCGTTTGCCGTGGTACAAGAACACAAGAAGACGGGAGGTAAATGCAAGCACTGGAGTGACAAGGACAGAAGGAAGGATTGGATTCGGGCAAAAATAACTTAAGTCATGATAAAATAAAAAATTCTTTATTATTATTATTTTTTTTTTTTTAATAAAACATTCAACAAAGTTGCACTCCCACGAGTTATCAAATAAACTCATTGTGGGACTGTTCATTGATACATATTTGGTTTTACGTTAACAAGTTTTCAAAGTAAATTTGTGAAAATATTAATCCAAACAAATAGTAAATAAATAAAAGGAAAATAACACAAACAAAAGTTTCAAAAAACATAACATCAGGTATTCAGTATTATGACATAGGAATATATAATTATCTCCACAACCTAAAAACTCACTTATTAGACACTAAAGTGGTTCAGTTCAAGGACAGTGCAACTAGAAATCGAAATTTAATAAAAATATTAAAAATTCTTCAGTATTTTGAACTTCGTTCAGTAAACCAAGAAAAATACTGTTTTTAATAAAGACACACATATTAACATTTTTAGGTAAATTACAAGTTTATGTTCATATTCAGATTAAAATAAGGAATTTAAGAAAAATAACCTAATTAATCAATCAGTTGCAAGGAGAAAGAAAGGCTAGGAAGAGTCTGCCAATTCAGATCTCATCACTAAATACATCTGAATCGTTTCGATTCTAAACTGTTGTCTTTCACCAGGGCGATACTGAGAGTATCTACCACTCTGGCTGACACAACACTTTCGAAATGTACATCAATTTTATGAAATAATTTGTTTTGAAATATTTCGGCAGAACGGGTTCCCCGGAAGCGGGATCGGGTTCCATTTGAAAAGAGTGACTGGTGTCGCTAATTGACAGAAGAATTGTCAGCTCACCGGCCTCGCCAGCTCACCGGCCTCACCAGCTCACCGGCCTCACCAGCTCACCGGCCTCACCAGCTCACCGGCCTCGCCCGACAGGGAAATTAAAATAATTTAAATGTTTTAAGAAATAATTGAATCAAGTTCCCGGAAGATGAAGCACGGATATACCTTCAATGGGGCTACTATATTAACTAAGGCTCGGTCACATTTTACGTGGCCACAAATTGGCGATCCTCGCTGTTAATTTTGTTTTATATTTGCCTCTTCTGATAACGACCCAATAAACTGCCAGTTTCTATGCCAACCAGTATTTGATACGCTCGAACGGGAACAGAATCGGCGGCTAACAAAAGTTTAATTCAAAATGGTATTCAGCGGACATATGACAACGTCAAATCAATATGATGAGAGTTGAAACAACTAGACCGGGACGGAAGTGCGGGACATAATAATAATGTGTTCTCTACCTAAGTAGTGTAGGTAGATTAAAAAAAAGCTACGACTAATTCAGAATAGAGCAATGAGAATAATTTTAAAGAGCAATAAATATAAATCAATACAGAAAATGCTCCAAGAATTAGATATAAAGAGTGTTGAACTGCTTTTTAATTTTAATTTAGAAAGTTTTTAACAATTTACTACCGCCTCATTTTAGTTAGAGACAAACTACACCACAATAATACTTCCACACACCAAACAAGGAGCGGTCGGATGGACAGTTAGAGCTTAATCATGGCCACACCATGCTCTCCACCCAGGGAACGTAGTGGGTCATGCGGAGGATGAGTACCGTGCAGGCGTTAGGCGTTCCTTTGAAATCCAAGGGGAGGCCCACCAGCAGCCGGGTGCAGGCCACCCTGTGTCCGTTGTTGGCTATGAGGTGGCTCATAACAGTGGCCTGCAAAGCAAACATTAGAATCAGTCAATGCGGAATATAAGCAATGCCTTTGTAAGGTTAAAAGCTCGGTGCCACGACGACGCCACGGCATTAGAGTCGCCCGCAACATGATGAGAGGTATGGCCCCTGTCCTAGCCATGGGAGTACACCAATACACAAATAGCGGTTAAATAACCTTGTACAATCATGTTTAAATCCTGGTTACTTTTGAGATCGTCACTATTCGATAGTGAGAAATTTGATAGTTGTCATTTCGATTTAATCCAACTTCGAAAAACGGGGCGAGAATCGGTGTTTGAGGGGCTGCGATGTGAGTGGGAACTGTCAAACTCCTAAATGGCGTTGGTCATCTTATCGTCTGTTTGTGACGCTGTCAAAAGTGACGGTTAAAGCAACTGGACCTTGTTGCATAATTTACATGAAATAATTACACATTAAAATCTGAAAACTTGGTTTTTTATCTTATTTTTATGCGACACCCCACAAGAATGCCCCTGTCTCTACGGAGTACGCACAGGGGAACTTTATAGACACGCAGTTGGGTAACGTTGTGGGGCGGGTTAAAGAGGGGGCTGAAGGAAGAATTTGTTAACGCGAGTCTTGAAAAGGCCCGAAATAAATGTATGAGGAAAGACAGATGCCGGTAGCCGACTTAAACCTGAACGAGTCGGCGAAACGACCCGTTCTCATGAAGCCAACATCAGCGGTGGACGGTCAGGTGTGTTCCGCTCGGTTTATTTATTTAAAAATACAGATGACATAAAAAACAGTAGAATTTACCATGTTTTTATGATTTCTCGCAAAAAAATATCCCGAACAATTTATATCAAAACAACTACAAAAACATTCTTACATTAGCTACTGAATGAACCAACAAAACTAGATAATGTTAAACTAATGAAGTTATTAGAAAGTGAATGGGAATTAACAATATTTTGCGTGTTCATTTAATAAGAAATGAGGTATCCAAATTTAACAAATGTATAATTATTGCTAAAATTACAAGCAGTCAACAGTCAGCAGTCAGCAGTCAGCAGTCAGCAGTCAGCAGTCAGCAGTCAGCAGTCAGCAGTCAGCAGTCAGCAGTCAGCAGTCAGCAGTCAGCAGTCAGCAGTCAACACTGCAGTGACTTCATGAATAGTTATGCCATTGCTACTTACAGGACAGTCCTTCCTTGGCTCGGTTTTGACGCAGAACTCCCGTTCCGTCACTCCGTCAGGAACGCCTCCACTGTTTGGAGGGAACAACCTGCTACACTCTCCTTGGGGCAGGAGGACCACTGGGTGCAGTGTCCACGTTTGAGCCTATATACTCGTACACATAATAATAATAATAATATCTTTATTGTAATTATATTTACCTATAACTAAGAGACATGTATAATATAATAATGTAAGTGTACAGTGAAACACAGGAACAATAACAGACAATTGTTAATTATATGAATTAGTTTCGTACTTAAGGCCGTATAACCACCCAGTTAAAATTCATGTTTCCGTCAAAAACGGTTGTCACACTCGGCAAGAGATGGCGACACTACGGTTTACTCCTGTCTCGCGAGTGTGGTTCCAATGAAATTATTGATGAATTCTAGGTTACAGCATTTTTACCGAATAATTTGTCATTTAGGTCTTGGGCATGGAAGTGCGTAAACATGAAAAGGAAAATAACCAAATATATAGTATTATGCATCTACCGCGATTTATTTCTTACAAAATTTGGAATAATATGTACCTACATTCAAAATGGAAAAGCAGGAAGGTACATTTTTTTGTTGTTAATTTTACAAATAGCGAAACCAAGAAGAATTTTTTTTGATTTGATAATAAATATTTATATTAAAAAACAAATCATAGCTCGTAGCCAGTGGAAAAATATCGGTAGAACAAGGATAGAATTGCCACATGACGTATATGCTCCAAAGATTGCAATCCGTTTGTCGTAAATAAGCGAAACTGTCAGCCCGTTTCTGCAGAGTCAAGGATGATAATAAATTTTTCTAATATTATTTTAAAAGAAAAATAATAACAACAATATTAACCGCCCTACCCATACGAACGTACGCAATACGGCTGCTATATTATCGCCCGAACGCTACAAGCCGTATCCCGTACGTTCAGGTACAAAAAAAAGCTATACACAAAACCCACAAAACATTCGAATAAGTCATGTTTGTTCCTGCTTTATCTCGTATAGTATTTCAACGGATAACGGATGGGTTCGGATATTTTCGTCTCTCCCTTACAAGTTACGTCAATTTATTTGTTGTTTTCCAAATAGCAAAACGTTTTTTTGATAGTGGTTATTATCATTAAATAAAAAAAACATACATATTATGTAAAAAACAATTTTATTGTTTAAAATATAGAAAAAATCAAAAATTATTATTAAATGACAAGCAATTGAAGACTTCATATTTTACACTTTATTTAATTCCACCATTTTGGATTTTGGATATGAATATTATAAAAATAATAAGTGTGCACTAAGGCAGTCATATTTTGAAACTTAATTAATTAGTTGTATACTGCCCTGAAGAAGCTACGGTAGTAGCGAAACCCGGTCGGCTAAAGTATAAATAAAAGTGATGTAAAACAAAGTTATTGTTTTATTTTATAAATTATAATGTCACATCACCAAGTTACCGCTTCATATGAAAAAAAAAAAAATATATATATATATTAATTAATGTATACAGTTTTTGAGTTAGTGTGAAAAAAATATTTTTCCCTTCTGTTTTGTATTTTAAATACGATTTGTTTAGTTTTGATATAATTTTAGCTTAAGTTCATGAAAGAAATTAGGGTATTCACGATCAAACCAATTATCAATACGTATATTATAAAAATGTTAACACTCAATACTATTATTATTCTTAGAGTTAAAGTTTCTAAAAAGGTGCACACTTTTTTACTTATGTTTAGTTATGGTTTACCATGAATAGAATATACAATTATGTACGGTGAAGCTCATCTTTGTTTTGACATATGATATTCTAACCTCAAAACTCATGAAAACCGACCGGTCATAGATTTAGAGCATTTTTGCGGGCTTTAAAAATTGAAACTTTCAAAATTATTTCAACTATGAAAACTAACTAGTGAAAAAAAAAGAGTCCTGGAGTTCCTTTTTGTGATTACGATTTATTTAGAAAAGATGATACAGGGTTCAAGGTTTGTATCGCACGTGTGCATTTGTGCAAATAAAAATCCATCAAACTTCTGAATTCTTGTAAAAAATTAATAAACATCAACACAGACATAACCATTCTACAAGAAGAAGAAATGAAATAAGACTTCCCTTTCGAAAGAAAACAAAATCGCAAAACTCTTTTTTTTATATTTTTTATATGAATACCACACAAGAGTCCCAAACTGCTCCCAACCGTCCGGAGCCAGTGAGACTATGGCATTCCCAATTGGGAAATGTTGTGAGGCTGAAGGTATTGGGGAGGGGAAGGAGAAGGGGGAGAGGAGGGTGTGGAAAAGGGGAAATACCTCGCTATTCAGATCTGGTCAACAAATACGGCTAAAAGCCATTTCAAGCAACGTTTCAATTCTGAATGGTGGTCTTTCACCAGGGCGATACTGAGAGTATCTTCCACTCTGGAACGTGCGAAAATATACTATATATTATTTTTAAATGAATTAATTGTGAAACAACACAAATTAATTAAATAAAAATTACTTGCGCACGCCGGGATTTGAACCCGCGACCTTCGGATTCGTAGTCGAGAGCCTTACCCCTCGACCATGGAGGCCATAACTAAAACACATTACTATATAATGAGGAATGATCCGCGCATGATTTGAATGATCAAAGACTCGACAGAATTCAGAACTAAACTTAAAACTCATATATAGGGTGCGCAAATGCGACCACAGCCCGCAATACTGTAAATAACTAAAAATGTCAAAAATTAAAAATGTTAATATCGCAAATCAATGTTTTTCTACAAAATATTAATTCCAAAAATATTTTTTATGTTGTGACTTGTGTTTTCTGGTGAAAGATTACTCATTTCATCTTTTTCTGTCAATTTTTAACCAAATAATTCGTAAAAAATGTTACTAATCAGAGCGCCGCGAAGACACGTCTACCCGCTGCCGCCTCTGGGCAGCTAGTGGCGATTTGACTAGTGTAAATAAGTATCGCGCTAAGTAGATAAAATAGGCAAATGCGAGTTCGTAAATGTATTAAAATATTGCACTTTTTCAATAATAATTTTTTTCTAAATATGTCAAATTATTTAATAATATCTAAGTATAGTGGGTGAATAAAAAAATCTGAAAAATATAGAAATGTACTTGCGTAAATAAATAGACAAATTGAAGGAGTTTCGTAGCAAAACACGTGCTCGGAATTTTTTATTAATGATTTTATTTAAAGTCAAATTGACTTTCCGAAAAGTAGTCAAGGTAGATAATATATTGATTTATAATACGGCATCATTGGGTGATACGAAATATGTGTGTTTTATAACAAACGTTCTTTTGAAAATGTTAAAATCTGTGCACTGACCAACGGAAGAACTTTTTTACATAAACATATATTTATAATTTTTAAAAATTTCAAACAAACTATGCTAAATAAAATAACAATCTTTCAAAATCAATTTATGTTTTTTTGTGGCAAAGAGTCGACACGTCTAGAATTCGTTTAAAAAATGACTATTTTTCAGTTGTGGCTGGTATTATCGCCTTAAGACATTATGAAAGTTTAAAATTTACATATAAAGTTTAGAAACGACTGCCCGAGCCAATTGGAGTATAATAATACTTTTGTTTTTTGGTGCGATTCCAGACATCCTACACATTCCATATAGATATAGTACAAACAAAAGGGTGATTTTCAATTTTAGTCACAACTCTTGAAATTTCAATAGCTTCGTAGAAACAGTCCACACATATTATGAGAATCTACTGATCTCTGGAACATGCTACAGCTGTACTTTTTGATATTTTATTTTAATTGCGTGTGACAACACAAAGTAAATACATTAATAATTTTAGCGCACGCCGCGGTTCGAATCCAGGACCAAAACTAAATCATCTCATTTTGTCCAAAATACACATGTCACCGAAGAGTAAAGTTCGCTAAAGTAAGATAACGGTTTGCAGATCAGTCCATTGTGGGACTTTTCTGGGCAGGGCCTGCAGCGGCCAGTGGAATGGTCCTTCCTTTCCGGACCGTGAGGGAGCTTAGATATTATTTATTCTAGGTCACAATAGTGCTATGAGGAGTTTCCAGGGAGAACCAACGCACACAAACTGAAAACAATCTAAAATAGTCTTTGCCCCAAACCATTTCACAGGAAGTTGTCCTCATTTCAAATTTTCTAATATTAATCCCACTACAGTTGTTGTGTACGCCGTTTGGGTGATACTGTGTACTGATCCACCGGTTGTCAGTTGGCAAGCCTGGGGCGACACTTAGAATCTGGGCTATCAGTTGGCAAGCCTGGGGCGTCACTTGACGACTGAGATATCAGGTGGCAAGCCTGAGGCGTCACTTGACGACTGGGATGTCAGGTGGCAAGCTTGGGGCGTCACTTGACGACTGGGCTTGTAACATGTAACTGTGGTGATAAACGTCTGTTTTTTTTTCTGGTTTTCATCCATTAAGGGCGTTATTTTGTAAAACGTTAAGTCATCGGCAAATTGAAGTATGTTGCACATGAGATGAATAGATTTTTCCAGTTCGAAAGCATAAATATTGTACAGAATCGGGCGTAGGACAGACCCTTGCGGGAGTCCTTTGAATATGTGTTTAGACACATTAGTGTGGTGAGAGGATTCTGGCCCGTCTACAAAATATTTCTCTGGGAGAGCAAATTCATAATGAATTGGACCAATTTGGGTGGGATGCCAATCGCCAATAATTTTTCTTTTAGAATGGGGATAACAACATTGTCATATGCTCCACAGATGTCTAAAAACACTGGTATGCAATATTCGTTTTTATAAAGTGCTAATTTAACATCTGTCACAAGAGAGGAAAGGTTTTCAAGGGCACTTTTACCTTTTCTAAATCGCAACTGCGAGGGGGAGAGGATTTGTTTTTTTTTCTACAAACCAGTCTAAACTATTCTTAATCATCGTTTCAGCTACTATGCATGGAGTTAAAGAGAGAACAATCGGTCTGTAGCATGAAGCTAGACTTGAATCTTTGTTACTCTTGCAAAGAATGATATTTTGGATTTTTAGTCTGGTGAAATAATACCAGAATCCAGAAATATATTGATAAGAGAGAGAAAGTAGGAAAGGGAATTGTCATCATTTTGTCTGATAAATATGTTCAGAATTTTATCTCTACCAGGAGCAGAGTCTCCGTAGCTCTTTTTTATTCCTCTATGGAAAATGGAGCATCTAACCATGAAGACGAATTTGGGGTAAAATATGGAATAGGTACTTCATCAAGATTAGGAACATAAGGGGGAGCTATCTTGCTAAGAAAAGTCAGAAATCCAAATTGCTGAATTGTAAGTTGACTTCGGCAGGGAAAAGGAAGATCTAAATCTGCGAATCATAGACCAAACCTCCCCCGCTGGAGTGGCAGGGGATATGTTAGTACAGAAGTTACACCAGCTGTTTTTTTTATACGAAATGTACGTTTAGCCAGAGCTTGGGCATTCTTGGCTGTTAAGTAATTTTCCATCGTTATCTGTTGGCAGTATGTCTTATTGGCCGCTTTCCTTTCCTTCAACACTCGAAGGCATTCCTCATACCACCAAGGGGGAGGGCGAGCCTTCGTGCCTACAGGAGATGATTTAGGTATAGCCTTTTCAGCGGATTTAAGAATGGACTCAGACCAAGATTTATAAGTGGAGGTGCAATTTTCTGAATTAGGGGTAGGAGGGGAGAGGGTAAGAGCCTGAATAGATTCTCTGAAATGGGACCAGTTAGCTTTCTTTGTAATATATTTTGATTTAGTTTTAAGGGGTTAGTATCTAACCGCTGAGCCAGATACAGAATGATGGGATAGCGGTCACTGCCGCAGGGGTCTGAGGTAGTTCTCCAGAAAATTAGTGGAGAGATACATGGGGAACAAAGAGATATGTCCACCGCACTAGGTCTCTGTCCAGGGTGACTTAACCTTGTTGGAGATCCGTCATTTAGAAGACACAGGTTCAAGAAGTCCATAAGGTCAATAATTTTGTTTCCTGAGCAATCCGTGGATGAAGAACCCCACAGTGGGGAGTGTGCATGAATTCACCCAGAATAATCAAAGGAGAAGATATTTTGCCAAACATGTGGACCCATAAGGAAAGATCAAATGAGATAAAAGGGGGAATGTAAAGGAATATAAATTTAATATTAGAGAAAGTAGCTGCCACTAATTGGAAGGATGAATTTGGGGGTTTAATGGAAAGAGGAGTGAAGAGTAGGGAGTTTTTGATGAGTAGGGCTGCACCGCCCATCCCATCAATGTGGTCGTCCCGCAGACATTGGTAGCCACTCACCTTGAAAAGTTGAGCAAGCTTAAACCAAGTCTCAGAGACGGCAGCAATCGATACTGAGTGGAAATGCGGAATGCGAGTGAGGTCATCCTTATTGGAGATGGCGCTTTTGCTATTCCACTGAAGTATTCCGACATCTTTTGGAGTGATTTTGAGAAAGTTATTTTAATGTGGTAATAATAGAAGCAGTGTTGAATGGTAGATTGGTTCGTAAAGAAATTGGGTCGATTAGAAGTATAATAGGGTTTGAATAAATGAACAATTGTCTTCGGAGAGTTTTTCAGAAAGGTAGAGAGAGTCGTTGAGGTTGGATTAGAATTGTTTGCACAACCATTCGTGGCAGTTGAAAGATTGGGATTTAAAAGAAGTGAGTTGTATTGCTGTTGATCATATCCAGGAGCCAGTTTAGGGGTGGGATTTTTGTATGAGAATTTAGTTGAGCGAGAAGAAGTTGTTGTTGAGGATTGGTGAGGGTTAGATATAGGGTTGCTGGATAAAGCCTTAGCAAATGATTTTTTGACGGGAGGGAATAATTTAGAAACCCGCAGAAAAGATAAGTTCTGAGAAGACATCGAAAATATAATTTTTTTTGACGGGATTATTCTGGGCAAGAAGAGTTGTGGTTGTAGGGCATTGGTCAGCTGTGTGGCTTTCCCCACATTTGAAACATCTGGGCGGAGATCTGCATGCAGCTTTGGCGTGACCAAAACGGCAACAATTAAAACATTTTGTGGTGGGATAAGTGTAAATTTCAACCGGTAATGAATTAAAAAATAAATATACTCGTATATGCGAGGGAAGAGACTGCCCTTCAAAGGTGATCACGACAGATTGGGAGGGTTTCCAGGAAATTACGCCCTCAGAAGAGTCCTTGTAATTTAGCCTTTTGGCTTTTATGCGATTGCCGATATATTGAGGGGTTGTAAGGGTGGATCAAATTTCTGGGATAGAAAGATCGGTCGAGATACCTCTGACCAGGCCCATAAGGGTTACATTAAAAGTAGGAATATATGTATGCCTTGAATTTGGAATTTGATGAAATGTAAATATTTTTAATAAATGTATTGGCGGGTAACCCCGTAAGAAATTTAACGGAGATTCGAAAACGAACCTCGGCTTTTACACCTCCAGGCTTGATGGAAAGAATTTTGGCATTTGTTAGAAATTTACCAAACTCCAGAGGATGAATAGTTTTTACTTGCTCAGTGTTTTGGACGTATACAATATATGGGCCACGGGAATGACCAGAGTAGAAATTAGTTGGAGGAGATGCTGAAAGTGCTGCTGGGTCTGGGGACTGCGAAGATGAAGGGGAGTCGGATACGATTGGAGATGGACTAAACATTCTTTTTTTGTGGGAATCTACTATGACAGATTCACTGTCTGAAATTTCTGAATTATTGTCATCTGGGAGGTCAGGAGGTGGATCTGGAGGCTTTCTTAGGAGTCCAGAAGGATCCTTTTCAGAAATATCCTCCATTCTTTACAAATACAAAAGAACAAAAAGTTGAATAAGTGACAGCTAGGTAGAAAAGTATGTAAATATCTGGTAATCAGCTGAAAGAAGTGGCTCCCGGATGATCAGGGGGGAGAAGAATGCTCAAGAAACAACAGACAACACATTTTTTTTAAGCAGAGAATAGAATATATTTGGTTTTTGATCAATATAATGAGGAACAAAACAAAATAACTATTGACAGCTAAATGCTATTGTTGCGAATCCATAAACGTCTGTTAAACTAAACCGTGTCTCATTCCAGACATCTGTAGGTTCGCCTCTTAGCCAGTTATTCTGGAGCATTGTCACCGAACTGATCGAAATTAAATTTCACATTGACATACGAGTATATCGGACAAATTGTGGAAAACTCACTCGAGCATTGGCCACACGAATTCTGAGGTCTCTCACGGGATCCAGAGACGGGGGGAGACAGGACGGCCGCAGGATGCTGCTGAAGGTCACCCTGGAACACCACGTCAGAGTTACTTGATGATGAATTATATATTTTTATTGTTCTTACATTATTAAAATCGCTTAATTACGACAAATAATCTAAAAATGTAATTTGACGATAGTAAATTGTTGATTAATGTAAAAAAAAATATTAATTATGTATTGATAGGAGATTGTTTTTTGTAAATATCGCACACGGGTTCAAACTGCCGGAGCCAGTGGGACTACGGCATCCCAGTTTGGGAAATGTTGAGAGGGTGAAGCGAGTGGGGAGGGGGAGGAGATGATGGAAAAGAAGGAGATGATTGAGAGGGAGGTGCAGTAGTACCTAGCTATTCAGATCTATTCATCAAGCATGGCTAAAGCCATTTTAAGTAATGTTTCGATTCTAAATAGTGGTCTTTCACCAGGGAGATACTGAAAGTATAATCCACTTTGGAACGTGCTAAAAATTTACTGATAATTTATTTTTTTAAATACAAACTTATCGACAATAATTAATAGTCCACCTCGCGAATCGAACCCGCGAGTTCTGGAGTTCATCATAATTGATGAATAGAAATTAAAAAGTGATAAAGAGTAATTTATTATTGAAGTTTGATACTTACGGCCGGTCCATCTCCGCTAGTCCTATATTGTGAGCACCAGAGTTCTGGGGGAAGTAGAGGGGATGTTCTACCCACTTGGTGATGGTGAATACCAGCTCCGGAGTTGGGGTGATATCCCTACCAGGCCTCCTGCAACCAATCGACATTCAAGCAACAGAATTAGGCAACATTCAAGCAACAGAATTAGGCAACATTCAAGCAACAGAATTAGGCAACATTCAAGCAACAGAATTAGGCAACATTCAAGCAACAGAATTAGGCAACATTCAAGCAACAGAATTAGGCAACATTCAAGCAACAGAATTAGGCAACATTCAAGCAACAGAATTAGGCAACATTCAAGCAACAGTATTAGGCAACATTCAAGCAACAGAATTAGGCAACATTCAAGCAACAGTATTTAGCAACTTTTTATTGGAACTAGAACTACTTTGAACAAAAGCAAACTACTTCCAAATTTACCCTTTACAAAAACATTGTTGTGTTTTCAATAAAAAGTATAATGAAAAAGTTTTATTAATTTCAGGTTGTTCTGTGCGTGATTTGTGTAGTGATTATTACAATTCTCCTGCTTTGTACCTAAATTTCAATAGTGACTCAATGGAAAACACCTTTTTTTGTAATAACTTGTTAATGCTAATAAACCTCATTGTAATATACGTATTTTTAATTATTGAAGATAATATTAACAACTTACAAATCGAAGCACGAAACTGAAGACACACAAAGAGATAAAGGTAACAGCTGAGATTCGAACGCAGGACCTCATGATCCATCCGGGACCTGCGTTCTATGCCAACTGAACTACCCAACAAGAAAAACGAGTTGGTATTTAATAAAGTGTAATAATGTTTACTGTGCAGTACTAGTCCTACAGATAACTTCCATTACAGATGGGATAATCAGCCCGCCCTACAAGCAAGCTGGGAGTTAGTACTGGAACCTACCTTAGCACAGGGTCCAAGCAAGACTGATGCTTGGCCAAGGAGCCAGCGCTCACTCATCAGGTAGACTGATGGAATAGTCAGTCCGCCCTACAAGCACGCTGGGAGTTAGTAATGGAACTTACCATCGCAGAGGGTCCAAGCTTGATGCTTGGCCAAGGAGCCAGCGGTCACTCACCAGGTACATTCGATCGAAAGGGAGCCACGATTTCACCAATGTCTGTAAAAACGTAAAATATATATACTATGAGGTTTTTACATTTTTAATAATAACATTATTGAGAGCAAGTATCAAGCAATAGTTGAACATTAACATATTTTGTGTTAAAATGTATTAAATGGGAATATGATATTATTTTATGTTTATTCTGATATTATTTAATAAAACCCAGTCCGCCTCAGTATAGGAAATCTTAACAAAAAAACGAGAATTTGTTTATATTTTAAATAATATCTGGTTGTACCACTATTGCAGAAAGCGGTCACTACGTGAACCAATAAAAACACAATAACTAAAAAAATAATGCCTTGGCCAGAAATATTATTACGGCCATAGTTGATGTCGTTCGTCGGTTGACTACTAAATAAATTATTAGTCGGTTGGGAACTGCCTCGATCGCTAGGAGCGCGGTGTGTGGACGGAGCTAAGAATGATTCCCCTATATTAACGGATGAAATGCAATCTGTCAGGTGAGCATTTTCTGCCGGTATTTCAATGGAGGGTACCGCGAAGAGCTGGCATCATTGATCTGTTCAGCATTATAAATTATTGCAGTTATTTTACGCTATTTTAACACCGGAAAAATTAAGAACTTAGCAATATTTCCCAGATAAACTGGAGCGCTTATAAAAAGCTGCCGGCTGCTACGAGAGCGCCAAAATATAGTCAAGTCAAGTTACCAACGACCCGTTCCCGTGTAGAAATGACAACCGTGTGCAAATGTTTTTGCAAATAAATTTGAGGTATCACGTGAGGAAAAGATATTTTCGTTAACTTCGACAGGCGTGGTAGGATAAGAAGTCTATTTACACAAGTATTGAGATTAATTAAGAATTGCACATCTAAGAATGTTTTGAACAATTATTTAGATGTTAAATCGGAATAGACAGCGTCACGATTGAAAGTGCCATATAAAAATTGTTGCAAATAAAGTCATCATCAGGATCGAGGTAACTTTATGAAATTGAAGTAAATTAAAAATGCCTATCTATAAATAAATATAAAAATGATAGAATTACTTTATTTACGAGATATCAAGATCATGAACGATAAAATATACATCAGTGGATATCATTTTCAAAAAAAAAACTAGCAGTGGAAAGTTTTCTATTATAAACGAACACATAAGAAAAACGCCATAGGAGAAAATTTAAAGATGTTACTAAGTACGACCCTGTCAATCAAATTAGAGCAGTGTGGATGTGAAGGAAGTTATCCAAAGACAGATTGTATATGTTAGTAAGCAGATGAAATATTGTATACGAATTAAAGATAAATCGAGTATGATTTTACGAGTTGATAGGGGATAAATTGTCATACACAGATCATAGACAAATGTGAAGTTTTGGTATTGAAGTGGTTATGAAAGGATGGACTTAGAAATTTTCCATCAGTTGCGGTGAGATTTGAGTTGCGGGCATTCGGGAAATAGTGGAAGTGGCAGTAGTTATCGTGCGTGATAGTTAACAAACTTAGAAAAAACTTTTAAATATTTAAAATAAGTGTTTCCGATTTAAAAAAAAACTGGTAAAGTTATTTTTTTTAAAGTAATATCAAGTTTACAGTCCAGTATTCCCTTAGGCGAATAATAATAAAATAAAATAAAAATACTTAACAGTTATCATTCGATAAATAATAAAAATTCAAAAGTAATAATAAACTGTAGAAATAATTAATTAATTAAATTACAGAAGTTTTAACAAAGAGTGATTAAAGTGCGACTTAAAAAAATAAAAATCCGATCATCTTAAAAACATTAAACCTTTAATTTGGAAATAACCTAACATCATTAATCGAATAATAACAGTTATTATTCGAAAAACAATATCTTTTAATTTGAATTGAATTCGACAAATTAGCTAAAAATGGAGATCCATTAAAACTCATATTAATGTCCTTTAATTATTCAATCAGTTAAAAAATATAATGTTACATAACTAAAGGATGGCCCTGAGATGAGTTCTAGCTACTCGTCTTAACAAATAAGCTAGGCAAGCAATTGCAGCATTTCCCGCCATAATTAACCAATCAGGTGATTTTAGCGCCCAAATTAAACCAATCAGATCATACATTTAACAAAACAGGAGGAAACGACGCGAGCGCCACGGCGGCTTGACGGCCGTTTCCGCGGCCCACGCGTTTCACTTCACTCCCGGCAATAGAACAGTGAACAGCGTCTCTGAAAGGAGAGCGCGCCCACAGGCCATTTTGAGACACTAATTTGTTACGGCATCGTACTATACATGCGGGTTGAAACCCGCAGCTGGTCGTGTCATTTACTGCCCAAGCATCCAACATGGTGACTTGCCGATTAAAAGCCAATTAAACTCAGTGCGGAGATGTCCGGCCCTGGCGTCCCTACCAGCAACTCCCGCCGCCCGACCAGATCACCTCATGTAAGCCGATTCTACACTTCCCCCTTAATGTGTTGTACTAACCTTTGTCATATTTGCTACTCCCGGTTAGAGATTTGAATCAGACAGAGAGTATTTTATGTTAAAATCAGGTCTGGAATAGGACATTTCTACTAATTACCCATTTGTCCATAACCTACTATGTCTGTTCTTATTCATGCAATAAACTCTGAGTATGAAAGCACTTTTACTTGCCTCATTTAACGTAGAATTAGAGACTCCTTCAACCTCTATTTATAAGATTGCGATCGATTCACGACCCTGAACGATGAGAACCTACTGCTACTGCCGATGTGAGCTAACAAATGTCTGGACCAGACTTCTCATCTAAGAGTGCATCTCCAGGGCAAGTCCTGCTGATATAACTGTCTCCCATTGCTTCTCCTTGAAACCCAACCTTCCTCTTTCCCATCTTCTTCTGCATTCCCCTTTCCATAATACTGTCGTCCAACTTAGGGCTTCAACCTCATTTCCATAATACTGGCTTTCCAACTTAGGGGCTTTCTTCCTACCTAACCTTCCTCTTTCCCATCTCCCTCCATCAACCTCATTTCCATAATAATTATTTGATATAATACTTTGAATGAAATACATTTAGAATAAATATCCTGATTGAATGAAATTGATTGAGATCTATTTTATTCCAAATGGCAAAATAAATAGCGACAAGTGGAAGTAAGCACTCAAACCATAAGATAAGATTTTTACATATTATCGAACAAATAAATAATTATTTCTTTACAAGCTCAATCCTCATTGACACCTACATTATTACTTCCTAACTTAACCTGTTTCATAGTTAAATGCGAAAATGGTACGCTTGAAGTAATTAATGGTTTTGTGATACAAATTATACTAGCTTTATCAACAACAGCAAAAACGAAGTAAAAATTAATGTTTCATATTATCTTTTTCATTACTAACTTACTCGTACCTATTGAATGGAAAGAGAAAAAAAATCTGAGAAAAGATATTGAAATTATTATTAAATAATTATTAAATATTTTTTTAAGAATATGTGTCACGAAGAAGCAAGGAGAGGCAAGAAGGGGAAAAAAGGAGTAATCAAGGGAAATAAGAGACTAGAATAGACAATACGACCTAATAAGAGGCTACAACAGTCAAGAATAGCAAGAAAGGCCACAACGAGGTAAGTAGATACAATAAGAGACCGGGTGAACTAATAAGAAGGAATAAGTGGCCAAAAGAACTAAGAAAATGCAAGAGGCGAGAATAGACTAAAATAAAAGACTACGACAGAAGCTTGAGGCAAGTAGAAACTGAAAATAAATAGAAGCGGGAAGTGAAAAACGAAAACCAACTCTGAAACAATTCCTTTATTCCTTCCAACCTGTTCTAAATTATAAAATGAACTTATTAGGTTGCCATGTATACTGGTTGATTTAACTCCAACCTTCTTCCTATCAACAGAGCATGTGCTCCAAGTCTCCTGGCTGGGGTATCCTATAAACGAAAAAATGTAGAACACAACCAGAAGTTCTCAAACATTTCTAAAATAAATAATATAAAATTATTGTAAAATAATTCAATATTCGACAATCTTTTATTTGGATTTATTTAAGGTTAAAATATATTTTTTTAAATATGCATTTCAGGGGTTCTCAATCTTTTTATTTTTGTTTTTTTCCAGAATTAATTATCATTCGACGAAATATTTTATTTTTATAAAATTATTCAATAAATATGTAATCCAGAACGCCGTTAACTGCAGAGATAGGCAGAGATAGTATAGCTCAGATCAAATGGTTTTAAACTTGTCGCTAGCGATAGCCACATTCTCCGCGAATTTGAAACTCTGACAATTTGCAGCTTTGACGGCCTACGTGGTTGGGTGGTTACGATCTTCGGCAATGAATTCAGAGACCGCGGGTTCAAATCCCGGCATGCGCACGTAAATTTTAGTTGATTAATATGTATAATTTCACAATGTATTAATTAAAAATAATATATTTGCGGTAGGTTCTAGATTGGTAGATGCTTTTAGTATCGCCCCGGTGAAAGACTACCAGTCAGAATCGAAACGTTGCTTGAAATGGCTTTAGCCGAATTTGGTGACTAGATCTGAATAGCCAAGTACTTTCCCACCTTCCTCTTCTCCATCTTCCCCTCTCTATTACTTTCAGCCTCACAAAATGCCCTAATCAGGGATGCCATATTCTCACTGGCTCCAGAGGGTTGGGAGCATTTGAGATTCTCGTGCAGTACTAATATTAAAAAAACTCGATAAGGAGAAATGACGAATGAATTATATATCAAACATGGATATGATAAATAAACTCAAGCTGTTCAAAAACGTAAACAAAACAATAATACGGCAAGTTGAATCCTGCGTGTATCAAACGTGTCATATAGAGGCATATCCTAGTTGGTAAACAAGATTGTCATAACAAAATACGAGCAACTTAATACTTGTACGTCAGTCGATCGACCTCTGAAACAAACAAATCGTCAAAACAACAAGTGCAAGTAAAATCCTGCGAAAATACCTCCGTACCGAAATATATCCAACATACGGCCTATAAAAGCCCATACACGTGATAAGTTCTCTTGATTCTCGCTCACGACTCCGACCAAGTAACATCTCCACTGTAACGCTGCTCCACCGTGAAAATCGGCAACCATCATTTATCTTCAATCTTCCCGGACCTGCTCTCCTCACCAAGTGAGAGATCTTCACTCTACCCGACCTGCTCTTCTAACCATGTGAGAGATCTTCACTCCACGAGCTTGCAGCAACTGGTACGACCCTAATGCCGTCCCCGGATATGCCGCAACCTGAGCAAGACAGCCACCCAGCCTACCCACGAGCTTGCAGCAACCGGTCCGACCCGAAAGCCGTCCCCGGATATTCCGCAACCTGAACCTGACAGCCACCCAGCCTACCCACGAGCTTGCGGCAACCAGTCTGACCCTAAAGCCGTCCCTGATATGCCGAAACGTGAGCCAGACAGCCACCCAGCCTACCCACGAGCTTGCAGTAACCGGTCCGACCCTAATGCCGTCCCCGAATATACCACAAACTGAGCCCGACAGCCACCCAGCCTACCCACGAGCTTGCAGCCACCGGTCCGACCCTAAAACCATCCCCGGATATGCCGTAACCAGAGCCTGACAACTACTCAGCCTACTCACGAGCTTGCAGCGACCGGTCCGACCCTAAAACCGTCCCGGGATATGCCGCAACCTGAGCCCGACAGCCACCCAGCCTACCTACGAGCTTGCAGCGACTGGTCCGACCCAAATAGCAAACCTCGCTCATATGACGGCTGACACTACCTCAAGAGATTGACCATATTGGCCGGTGCTACAAATCAAGTACGCTCCGGGCGACGACATCCCCATTTCGAAACTACCAAACACCTTTCTCAGGAGGACTAGCGAATAGTGATACATCACTGTGTGCCGGTGCCTAAATATTTACACTCCCTTGTGCGGGCCTACACGTCTCGTACAAATTATGTGTCAATACCGCCATCCCATTGGACCCGAGATGTGCTTCCATTTACTATTGTAATTTATGATTCAAAACAAATTATATCTTCAGTAGCTTGTGGTAAAGGTGTATTGATACAACTCGCTAAAATAATATATATATTAGAGCGCTGTGATTGTTTCAAATAATTTAAATGGCATCACCAAGGTGGCTAATAGGAAAACGAGTGTAAGTTTTAAAAAAGCACAAAGGTCCAAGTACATATTTTTTACTTTCACCAAACGGTGTTCAGAAATTAGTGGTACTTTCCGAAAGGAGATCATTCTTCATTGAACATCAACTGTTATTAATATAAATATATGAATTATGCATATATAATATAAATAATAACTCTTATATATATTGACTTAGTGTAATTTTCTTATTTTAGATTTTTATTTTCTTCATTTGTAGAGATTTCATGTAAGATATGCTCCGGGCTCAGGAGTGTATAGCTGAGCTGTGACCTTTTTGTCAATTTCTAATATGCACTCCGGGCTCAGGAGTGTATAGTTGAGCTGTGACCTATTTGTCAATTTCTAATATGCACTCCGGGCTCAGGAGTGTATAGCTGAGCTGTGACCTTTTTGTCAATTTCTAATATGCACTCCGGGCTCAGGAGTGTATAGCTGAGCTGTGACCTTTTTGTCAATTTCTAATATTATATAAAATGTAAAAATATATTATAACACATATGAAAAAATATGTAACACGTAAAAATACGTAATACGTAAAAATATGTAATATGTAAAAAAATAATGATATGTAAAATAAGTTGTTTACAAAAAAGTGTTTTTATCGTTACTATTATTATTTATACCTACGAGTATATTGATTAAACATAATCGCGCGCGTTTGTCGCGAGTCGGCTCGCGTGGTGTGTGTGAACATGCTGGAGGAATGTATAGGTTTGA
Organism: Halesus radiatus; assembly: GCA_022606495.2. Taxonomy (NCBI): domain Eukaryota; kingdom Metazoa; phylum Arthropoda; class Insecta; order Trichoptera; family Limnephilidae; genus Halesus; species Halesus radiatus. Next base: position 64,980 of record JAHDVE020008182.1, read on the forward strand.
TATTTAGTGACTGCACTCGCCCCCGTGACCGCTAGTTAACGTCAACACAGAGAACCCAAAAAACTTCTTTTTTCTCGATCCGAGTATTTCGATTAGATTAATATTTAGTTTATTCCTTTTTTTTCGGCAACTGAAGGGGTAAAAAAAATTTGAAGCACCCGAAGCCCTTCCAACTCAGTCGCATACCGGTTAACTTTCCCTTCCCCATTTTTCTCTATCCGTTTTATATAGTTTTTCAGTCCATTGTGCGTATTCTTGTATTTGCACTAAATTAATGCCGGATGAAGTTTCAGCCAACGGCAGGTCTACTCAGTTTCAACATTATTAATAAACGGTATTTTAAATTTTTTTTTTTTAAATGAGGTATATTGTCATAATGTTTTTTTTAATGTTTTCAACGCCCACAGGAATTTAACATAAATATTATAAAGGTATTTGCTGACTATAAGAAAATATTAATAAAAACATGTCTACAAGTTTTGTTACTCACATAGTACTGGATCCCTGATGGACTAGCTTTAGCAAGAGGGACCAACTCGTACTCGAGAATATTTTGGTCTGGCTCAGGTCCACAAAGGTCTCCCCGACTCCAGCTGGTACCATTCTTCTGGCACGGAAAGATCTGCTCCCCCAGTTCCACGCAGTCTGCAAGCAACGAGGAAACATTATTTTTCAGGACTGTTTAAATATAAAGTATTTTTTAATTTCAATGGCATTTATCTTCCCTCATTATTTTATTTTCTTAAATTATTGCACAATACTATATTAAGACAGATATTTCTAAAAATTTTGTTTAGGTGATGATTATGATGATTCGCTAATTGACGAAGACTACACAAGTACTATTCTCTGAATCTGTCCAACTGGTGGTATAAAAACAATTTTCACTTTTACATCAAATAAACTATTTTATGGATGCTCGCATCCCGCCAGAACTAAGTCCCAGTAAGAAGCCAACATCCCACCATGGCACAAATAAACTGTCTTACGGATGCTCGCATTCCACCAGAACTAAGTCCCAGTAAGAAGCCAACATACCACCATGGCAGAACTTAGCGCTTTTATAATTAGTGCATTAGTAATACAACAACCAATATAAATACCTAGATTAAAATCCATAATCCAAGAATTCTCAAATCCTCTGAAATTTCATCTAAACAAAAAGAGTAAAGGAACTGTTTTCAATTCAATTCATAATATCATTGGTGAGAACGTGTTGGATTTTCAGGGGACATGAGGTTGAAAATGGGTTTCAGGTTGTGCAATCAGTGCAGTATCTGACATTCACGACATTGAAGTTGATCAGCGTCCGGTAAAGAAATACTTGAAATTGGTGAAGAAGTGGGCACAAATCAGACGTTGAAAACTAGAGGGCCATGTAGATATAACACACACCGGTGTACTCGGGGAGCTTCTCCAATATAAAGGTACTCATCAAATAGTATTTCTCCGAGTGGGTTGGAATGGAAGGCTGCCACAGAGAGCAATAATAACTGCATTCGGAACAGTATGGTGCTTTCCGAGGAGTGAATCTTCCTGCTTGGCTTTAGATAATGCAAATGAACGAACTCGGGATGTGCAAACGGAATACGTTAGTTTGTGAGTTTTACAGATCGAAATCCTGGAACACGGATTATTCCGTAAGTTTTCTTTCCTTCTGTCGTCCAGCTTTGGACACAGCATAGTTCCACCGGAGGAGGGAAATTGTTATGATAATGTCGGCCACCTTGGAATTGCTCCTTTTCCATTTGCAGTTACGACACGAAACATTACATGATGATGATGATAAGTCAACTTACATTTGGGCATTGTTACCAAATCCAGAATACATGCAGTACATTGCAACTTACAGTCGGTAGCTTTTGAGCCAGTCTTCTGCCGGCTGACAGTCGAAGTCAGAGGTGGGCAGGTCTCCATACAGCAGATCTCCGGACTGGAGGGCGAGCAGCTCTGGGAAAACGGAGACTCTCATGTTATAATATATTTATCTTCCGCATGAAGAGCTAAACACAAATCTATAAAATGGAACAATTATGTGTGCACATATTATTTGGTTTTGAGTAGTTTTGGTGAATAGGATTATTTCCCTCTTACGACAGAAATGTCTTCGGACTACAGTTGGGATCAGCTACCTTCGGACTACAGTCGGAATCAGCTCCCTTCGGACAACAGTTGGGATCAGCTGCTTTTGGACTACAGTTGGGATCAGCTGCCTTCGGACTACAGTTGGGATCAGCTGCCTTTGGACTACAGTTGGGATCAGCTGCCTTTGGACTACAGTTGGGGTCAGCTGCCTACGGAATACAGTTGGGATCAGCTGCCTACGGACTATAGTTGGGATCAGCTGCCTACGGATTACAATTAGGATCAGCTGCCTTTGGACTACAGTTGGGATCAGCTGCCTACGGAATACAGTTGGGATCAGCTGCCTACGGACTATAGTTGGGATCAGCTGCCTACGGATTACAGTTAGGATCAGCTGCCTTTGGACTACAGTTGGGATCAGCTGCCTTCGGACTACAGTTGAGATCAGCTGCCTACGGAATACAGTTGGGATCAGCTGCCTACGGACTATAGTTGGGATCAGCTGCCTACGGATTACAGTTAGGATCAGCTGCCTTTGGACTACAGTTGGGATCAGCTGTCTTCGGACTACAGTTGGGATCAGCTGCCTACCGACTATAGTTGGGATCAGCTGCCTTTGGAAGTCGTCTTTGTGTTGAAAGCCATGATTAGTAATGAGTGAATTGATTTGATAAGTACAATTAATTAATTATAATATAAAATAGTGCATGATAGTAAAGTCTTCCCGATTTGGGTATGTTGTGAGGCTGGATGGTGAGAGGGGGAGGGGGAGAGGGGGGGGGGGAGAAGATGGGTTAGAGAAAGGTGGGAAGTACCTGGCTAATCAGATCTGTTCAACAAACACGACTAAAGCCATTATAAGCAATGTTTCGATTCATAATGGTGGTCTCTCACCTGACTGACTGAGAGCATCGACCACTTTGGAACGGGCCACAAATATACTGCACATGTGTTGGTTTTGTAAATGCAAATAACCATTTATTGCTCACGCCAGCATTTCAACCCGCTATCTCTGAATCCGTTGCCGAAGATCATAACCGCTCCATGAAGAAAATCGTCAGGCCGTCTTTGCCCGTGAACGTGTTGTCTGAAACAATGCTCATCCTCAAGTTCAAACAGCATTCATATATTTCCAGTTCAGTTTCAGTGTCGATAAACCGACGTCTATTAAGAGGCCTTCATAGAGTTTCATACAATACGGCATGTTTAAATATAAGTGCAATATATGTTACATAATTATACAGGGTGGCGCAAAACTACCGTTATGGTTTGGAATGAAATGGCATAATCAAGCCGTTGTTGGTAATCTATCGGGTTCAATTCTTGCACAAGCTGAACCCAATACGGGAACATGTGCAATGTGGCCAAAATCCTCTGAACGGACCTCCGCGATAGCCCCACTTGTGCCGAACGTCTTCTTGTTGGTGTTTCTGGACTGTCCTGCACACTATCCACAACACGTTGGATATTTTTTTCCGTGCAGACCGTACGTGGTTTTCCGGGACATGGAAGGTGTCTTACTGTACCATGTTGTCGAAAATTTGCAAGCAGGCGGTTTATTGTTGGTGCTGAAGGTTCAGTACGCACATTAAAAAAAACGACGATAAGCACGCTGTGTCAAAACAATTGACTGTTGATTTATTTATTTAAAAATAAATTATATTAACGTAGATATACATGTATGACGCGATAGTGGATGGTACAAGTCGGGGACGGGGGAGGGGGACATGACCAAACGAAGCTGTGAAAATACCACAAAACTGATGGAACGTCGATAAAGTAAAGGTGCTTATCGCACTAACATTTTATCTGTGTATCGGTGCTGTGTATGGGAACTGGTAAGGGATTCATCGCCTGAAGTATTCCAACGCGAGGTAACTTTCCGAACTAGTGGATGCATAACCTATTTTCAAATCTATTGTTTGTTTTTTGGTTTGTAATAACATGAACTAAACTGCTATCCTTTATTCACTTAATGGAACCTAAATCAATACGTTCCTATTATATTGTTATTTCTCTTAATTTACAAGCAGTTTTTTTCTAAATTAAAAATAATACATATTTTACCTGTGGCACAATTCCACGTGAAGCCTCTTCCATTGCTCCCGCGCAGTCGGGGAAATTCCGGCAGACACCGACGGACCCCCTCAGTCTGCAGCGACTTCCTACAACTAGAAAATAATACAGAACCGTCATTCAGGGCTTTCAAAATAATGGCACTATCTTTCCAAACTCAAACGGACCTGCTTCCATACATACTAAAATACATGATCACCGAAAGGGCAGAAGATGGCGAGGGGTAAGTAATGTCTGATCACTTGTTCCATGATTCTTGTGAATGTTTTATGAAGCAAAGTAGCGTCAGGAAACTGTTGTCATATTATTTACTTCACAAATAAACTAAATTCAAAGCCAAGTTGTTAAATTTTTTTGTAAAAATACTACTAAAGTTTACAAATTATTTGTGATTTTTACTATTGGAAATTAGATTTTACCCCGTGCTTGTAGATCCTCCATATTTGCTGACAGCCAAAATCGGATCTTGAACAAAGAGGTGTACAGTGCAAAATAGCTCGTCAGGCAAGGATCACTCATGTTGTAAGAGTTTGGTGAGTTGCTGAGCACGGCCTGCAGGTACCAGCGCTGGGGGCTGGTGATCGTGTCCTGCAGCGGGAACACCAGCCCGCCCCCGCTGTCTCCTGGGCACACGGCTGATCCTGGAAGAGAATGGAGAATGTTGGTCACGCAGGGATAATCCCATACCCACTACTTTTTCTTTTTAACCACTCATTACAATGGCATAGAAAAAGCATAAATAATCAGAAGCAAAGAAGAAGTTAGTATTTATTGGACATATTTTAATGATAAATTTAATGATCAACAATAATTCACCTAATAATAATTTTTAACAAAACCTTCCTAGGCCAGTAAGTTAGGATTAAATATTAATCTATTTATCATTATAACAGATTAGTCAGTTCGAAGCAGAAGTAGGTAATATATTCAACTAAACTGTTAATGAAATAAATTTAAATAACATACCGTCAATATCTTTATAATTATTACTTAAATTCTGTATACGGCAAACGGCAGTGTACAATTGAGATACAGTATTATTCTGTATACGGCAAACAGGAGTGTACAATTGAGATACAGTATTATTCTGTATACGGCAAACAGGAGTGTACAATTGTGATACAGTATTATTCTGTATACGGCGAACGGGAGTATACAATTGTGATACAGTATCATTCTGTATACGGCGAACGGGAGTGTACAATTGTGATCCAGTATTATTCTGTATACGGCGAACGGGAGTATACAATTGTGATACAGTATTATTCTGTATACGGCGAACGGGAGTGTACAATTGTGATCCAGTATTATTCTGTATACGGCGAACGGGAGTATACAATTGTGATCCAGTATTATACGGCGAACGGGAGTGTACAATTGTGATACAGTATTATTCTGTATACGGCGAACGGGAGTATACAATTGTGATACAGTATTATTCTGTATACGGCGAACGGGAGTGTACAATTGTGATCCAGTATTATTCTGTATACGGCGAACGGGAGTATACAATTGTGATCCAGTATTATACGGCGAACGGGAGTGTACAATTGTGATACAGTATTGGAGTTGTCACAATAATGTGGTAAATATTATATCAACTTTAAAAAAAAAGATTCATTATTATAGCAGAGTATAGTATTGTAATTTATTAATATCTGCGGTAAAGGAGAGAAATATCCCGTATTTGTGTGATAGGTTTTAATATAAAAAAAGTATTTTATCCTCCTTATTGATTTTCTTGTTGGTGTATTAATGTTGATTTGTGATAAAATGTTTGGTGTATCAATTGATGCATGTATAGGAATACATCAGAAAGTTTACGTCTGACTGACAGAGATTGCAGTTTATAGTGCGAAACACATACGAATATATTTTTTTCATTTTTATTTTCTTTGTTAAATTTTTATTTGAATTTATATTTACATTGCTGCATACTAAATAACATGTGCCTACTGTCCTGATAAACAAAATGTCAAATGTGTAATGCCCAATTTGGGCGTAAATAAATAAATAATTATAGATGTTTCTGGTATGCTAAAACTAACCGTTTGTAACACCAGCGCACAACTTGTCTGACGTGATGTGAGACCTGTAGTTTTTCCGCATCTGTACGGTGCACGGTGCGTCCGCCACCACGTGAACACCCAGGTAGTTGAGGTTCTCTGACGGAGTACCCGCGTCCGTGAGCCCCCAGCCCGCCACCTGCACAAGAACGATCATTCACTTTTAACCATTGTTAATTACATTACATCAACGTGTTACATTATAAAACATTCATTCATAGATCACTGTTGATTGCGGAAAAACTTATTTTGTTTTATTAAATAATTTCAATTGTTGATGAATGTTATTAATATGAATATATTTATTTTATCGAATACTGCATTTTGACTGTAGGGCTCTATGGCCGGGACGGGTGTTTCTTTTTCATTTAAACCACTTTCATTTTCACATTTCACGTCCTTTGGCAATCATACCCTCGTTATTAAATTTATATATATTAAATAATAACTATTTTTAATCATCGAAGAAAATAATACATTTACAAATATCAAATTAAATATTAAAAAGTATTAGTCACATCTGGGAATCGAAACCAGGACCTCCGTCATACCGGGAAAACGTTCTTCCCACTGAACTAATTAGACCAATTTATTTTACTTAATTTATATCGATATTTTGCCTTAAATTTAAGACTTTACAATATTAGCTCGGTTTGCATGGTGTGCAGCTCCCTGTCTACCAGGTCCAGGCAGACAGCGCGTACCATGGAAGATATGGTGAACTCGCCATTCGGCTGCACGAGGGTGATGTTGTCTCGACAGTTTCTGAATGGCGATTCTCCAGTGTTAAGGTTGTAAGACTCCCCACCATCATTGAATAAGATAATTACCTTCCCCACACTGCCATGGCTGGTCTGCATGGTGTACAGCTCCCTGTCTACCAGGTCCAGGCAGACAGCGCGCACCATGGAAGATATGGTGAACTCGCCCTTCAGCTGCACGAGGGTGGTGTTGTCTCGACAGTTTCTGAATGGCGATTCTCCAGTGTTAAGGTTGTAAGACTCCCCACCATCATTGAATAAGATAATTACCTTCCCCACACTGCCATGGCTGGTCTGCATGGTGTACAGCTCCCTGTCTACCAGGTCCAGGCAGACTGCGCGTACCATGGAAGATATGGTGAACTCGCCATTCGGCTGCACGAGGGTGATGTTGTCTCGACAGTTTCTGAATGGCGATTCTCCAGTGTTAAGGTTGTAAGACTCCCCACCATCATTGAATAAGATAATTACCTTCCCCACACTGCCATGGCTGGTCTGCATGGTGTACAGCTCCCTGTCTACCAGGTCCAGGCAGACTGCGCGTACCATGGAAGATATGGTGAACTCGCCATTCGGCTGCACGAGGGTGATGTTGTCTTGACAGTTTCTTGAATGGAGATTCTCCAGGGATCAGGTTGTAAGACTCCCCACCACCACTGAATAAAATAATTACCTTCCCCACACTGCCATGGCTGGTCTGAATGGTGTACAGCTCCATGTCTACCAGGTCCAGGCAGACTGCGCGTACCGTGGGAGAGAAGGTGAAGTTGCCCTCGAGCTGTACGAGGGCGATGTCGTTTTGATAGTTTCGGATACTTCCTCCGTACATTTCTCCCAAGCGAACTGCACGCACCTGAATGTTAAGAAAGAAGGTATTGTTGATCAACCTTACCTCATAGAAAACCAAATACCTAAACAATAGACGATACGCCCAGCATCTGACATTTTCCACACATTGATATGGAAACATGCTACACTAGCGCCCTTAGCGGCCCGGATGGACCGAACTGATTTTCTTCATACATTTTAACTTACGCATCAAAATTACCCTTTGGCCCAAAGGTTTACTTTTAAAGTACTGTAATTTGAGTGAAATTGATAAAATGGTTCAAATGATTGAATCCCCGATTACAGACCTCACAGTGAAGGTCCGCATGGAACTCATAAAAGTAGTACTTATAAAATGGAAAATGGACTTCCAGAGGAATCGGTACCTGCACCCTTCCTTTTCAATTTTATATAGCGGACTGCCGGGGCAGGCAGAGAGGACGGACCGCCAAACAACTCGATCTTGGCCTACACTTCTTGCTTCATTCAGATTCATATATTCAAATTCATGTTATGGACGAATGAAGTCAACCAGAGAAGGGACGGAAAGGGAAAGAAATTAGCTGGATGGGAATATCTTCGATTTTTTAACAAAAGTGTAAACAAAAAATCTTTCTGTAACTGTATAATTTATGTAATAACACACCTCTCTTGTCTGTCTGTCCTCATTTTGTTCAGTCCAGGAAGAAAGAAGGGTCCCTGCAACCACCCGATAGGAATTCACATTCACCTGGTGATTGGTCATTTCCTCAGAGAAACAATGTGCGGCTTAAAATAAACACAACATACGTGATAAAGGGACTTTTTAAAACTGTACATTTATTTAACAACCGACAGTCCCCTGCCTATACTGTTTGGAACCAGTCGGTGAGAAGCGGGGGGGGGGGGGTCTTACCAGGTCTCCTTACAGCTCTTCTTGGCTCTTACTTATCTCCAATGGAAGCATGTGCCACGACCAACTGCCCCGGGGTTATTCCGAGAGTTTGGCTTTGTTCAGAGCATTGTGCCGGCCTAGTCTTCTGCCGGTTGGATGGGGATGTTGTGGATAAATAGAAATCTCCTCTGAGATCGACGTAATTAAGAGAGGTTCATAAGAGAAATCCCTTTATTTTTTTTTTAATTTCTCCCCACTGGCACTGCACTGGCACTGCACTGGCACTGCACTGGCACTGCACTGGCACTGCACTGGCACTGCACTGGCACTGCACTGGCACTGCACTGGCACTGCACAGGCACTGCACTGGCACTGCACTGGCACTGCACTGGCACTGCACTGGCACTGCACTGGCACCGGCACTGGCACTCGCACTGGCACTGCACTGGCACTGCACTGGCACTGCACTGGCACTGCACTGAATGCACTCGGCACCTCCCACCTGGCACTGCACTGGCACTGCACCGGCACCGCACTGGCACCGCACTGGCACCGCACTGGCACCGCACTGGCACTGCACTGGCACCGCACTGGCACTGCACTGGCACTGCACTGGCACTGCACTGGCACTGCAAATGGCACTGCACTGGCACTGCACTGGCACTGCACTGGCACTCGCACTGGCACCGCACTGGCACTGCACTGGCACTGCACTGGCACTGCACCCCGCACCCGCACTGGCACTGCACTGGCACTGCAGCACTGGTACTGCACTGGCACTGCACTGGCACTGCACTGGCACTGCACTGGCACTGCACTGGCACTGCACTGGCACTGCACTGGCACTGCACTGGCACTGCACTGGCACTGCACAGGCACTGCACTGGCACTGCACTGGCACTGCACTGGCACTGCACTGGCACTGCACTGGCACTGCACTGGCACTGCACTGGCACTGCACTGGCACTGCACTGGCACTGCACTGGCACTGCACTGGCACTGCACTGGCACTGCACTGGCACTGCACTGGCACTGCACTGGCGCTATCATCACCGCTGCCTACCAGTCTTTGTAACTTCTACAACTTACGGATAAATATTTCTTATTTTGAAACTGTTAATTCATGGGGAAATTTAATGTTAAGATGATTTTTTTTAAATTAAAAATCTTTGTAACTTTCTTCCACTTGTTTATTTCAGACCGGATCGGTTTCACCTTATAACGGGTGTCTTCAGACTGGTACAATCTATGGTATACTACATAGCATTTATGTCAGGAGTGGGCCCCATTTGTTCATTCTGATATTTGCACATGTTGATGAGTGAGAAATGTTGTTTTATTGATGTTGATGTAGTTGAAACTACTTTCGGGAGAGTTTATTATTGTCACCTTCTGGAAGAGGGATTACGTTGTGTTGCTTTACTGATCTATGGGTTTTATTATATATTGTCTATTGTGCCTGCTTTATGTTAAACAGGTGGGATTTCTGTGATATCCGTCTTGTTTGCTAAATAAGTATTATAGCAGTTTTTATCCTGTAGTTACTGAACTACGGTTAACCGAGTACATTAACATGGGTCCATTTTCTAAGCCATCAAAATGTGCGATATGAGATAGAACAAATGGGACCCACTCCTGACACTAATGCTATGTTATTTTCCATAGATTTAGTTTAGATTGTACCAGTCTGAGGATGCCGTTATAAGGTGAAACCGGTCCAGTCTGAAATAAACACATGGAAGAAAGTTACAAAGATTTTTAGGTAAATAATCATATTACTGTTGAACATTAATTTTTTATAATCGCACGAATATATTCATGCATTACATAATATTTTTAAAGAGATTGGACACGGTTATGTAATTTTTTCTTTATTTTCATGTGGAGGAAACTATAATTATTAAAAGTAAAAAATAATAGCTTCGATTTACACAAATGCCGACCCGGTTTCGCTACCGCCGTAGCTCCATCAGAGCAGAATTATGCTAAACTATTCATAATATGAATTATATGAATTATTATAGAGTACCTTCACTACAAGGAGATAGAAAGACTAAATACAAGATGGATCACAAGAGGAGGGGGATGGTAAAGTTGATAAAATGACGAAGAAGGTAATATGATTGTTAGTGATGTTTACCAAAGCCCTCTATCCTCTCTACCCTCCTCAGTTTGTAATAAAGGTACCTGACCACATTATGCTTAGTTCGGTACTATTCTGTCCTGACGAAGCTACGGTATACAGTGGTAGCTGCAGCTGCTCGGTATCGGTATACGTTGTGTCATGTGATCCTGCGAGTTACACGGAGCCTGCCTCAACACTCACCGCTGATGGCCAGATGGCTCCGGACAAGACTGCCTCCACATATGTTTTTGAACTGGTCGCCACGCTCTTCCTTGAGGAAGATGGCCACATGCCATGGGAACTCCTTTTCCTTGACACGTAGCCCCCTCCTCACGAGTGGCGAGGAGTAAATTTCTTCCAAGCCACACTCTGGAATGATAAAATCATTGATCAGTACCCATGGCTATATTTCAATCAGTTCGGTTTAGTTTAGTTCGTTACGTGTGGCTGCACACTTGTATTAGATTACCCGTGTAGACGCAGCAGACAATAGGCAATTCACTTTAAATGCGTAGTCAGTTTTCTCCTACTTTTCTTCGGAGTCAAATATTAAATCTCGGTTCATTCTGCCTTCTTTTCTCACAGAAACCTCAAATTAGTCATCTTCTTCAACATTTATTTAGCAAGGAACGATATTAAAGGCCCGAGCAACACTTCATACATTTATACATTAATACTAAACATGGCAAAAGTTATTTCAATCAATGTATCTATTTTGGGTGAAGGTCTATCATCAGGGCGATACTGACAGTATCTTCCACCCTGGAAAGTGCCGCGAATAATACATGTTAATAATTTATCAAAATTGCGTTCATACGCCAAGATTCGAACACGCGACCTCCGAGGATCTTAATTTATGTTGCCACATTGTTTCATACAGAGAACATTTAGATAAAGGGTGTGTTTTTTTTTGTTTTGTTATGTTAATGGCTTTCACCCATTAAGGGCGATCTCGGCCATGTATAATCAGTTAGATTTTAATTGTACAGATTGTTCTTGAAATTAGTTACTTTTAAACAAGATATAATATTTGGGCAAATAAAATTGAAGCAGATAAGTTAGATAAGTTAAACAGTGTAAATTTATGTGTTTTTAATCCCCAGTCACTTAAATTTTAATGCCATTTTTATAAATGTATTTTGCTAATAAATAGTTAATTTGGGGGGAGTTGAGACTTAGGAGGCAGGGAATACTGGTAGGGAGATTAATTTTAAGTTTTACCAATTCATGCATAAAATTTGGAAATTGGTCATTGATAGGACACTCAAAGAAATTATGGTCCAGAGTGTCCTCTGACCCACAATCACAATAAGGCGAGCTGACTATATGGAATCTGGCGAGATGACTAAGACAAGAAGTGTAACCTAGTCTCATTCGACTTATGGAAGAAATATATATATTTTGGCATTCAAGTGAATTTATGAAACCAGGGCTTGACAGGAATAAACGGTTGTATTAATGAGTACTGATAACTTTTTTTAGAGAAGCTGTTTTCCATTCAGAGGACCATTGGAGTTTGTATTTACTTTTTAGAATAGGGAAATAATATCTAACTGGAACAGGAATACCATTTAACGGACCGTGAACAGTGGCTTCCTTAGCAATGGAATCCGCTATTTCGTTTCCAGTAATACCTAGGTGTCCTGGAATCCAAGCCAGGACCACTGACGTATTTGATAGTGAAATGGAATACAGGAGGTCTCTGATAGAGCAGATTAGGGAATCGCTATTAGAATTGAGTGGGGATGAACATATTTTTTGTAGTGAGCTAAGCGAATCTGAAAGAATGAGGGCGTTTCTAATATTGTGTGATTTGACAAGATGCAGTGCTTCTGTGATAGCTATGCATTCAGCCGAGAAAATGAAGCATTCTTTGGGAAGTTTGTGTGGGAGACTTATATTCCTGTGTGGAACATACAGACTGGCTCCGTAATGGGAATTCTGACTGAGTGTGGAATCATCTGTGAATAATTTTATATGGTTTGGCCAATTGTTTTCAATAATGTTGTTAAATTCTACATTATTTAATTGAGCTGAATTGTTTATATTTTTTTGCTTATTCCTATAAACTGGTGAACCTTGGGATAAAAATCAAGTATATCATGGAAAGAGTTATAGCAGTAATAGAAAATGGGGGGGGGGGGAATGTTTTTTCCAAAATGGATTTGAAATGACATCATACTTTAAAGACTGAGGTTTAGGATTCGAGGGATGGGATGTTATCGAGCATGTTTTGAAAATATATTTTTCTGCTAGACATCGCCTTCTTATATGCAAGGGGGGTGCGCAGCATTCTACTTGCATTGAGTTGATTGGGGAAGATTTCATGGCTCCTAGAATAAGACGAAGAGACTTTGACTGGATCTTATCTAATTTTTGAGAATTTGAAGAAGATATTGAATCAAACAGGCAAGATCCGTAATCAAGGTGCCTTCGGATGAGGGCATTGTACAGAAGTTTTAAAGAGGCTGGGTGGGAACCCCACCATACTCCGGACAGAAATCTGAGTGGATTAATAATGCTTTCACATTTTGTGATAACATGATTTATATGCGAGTTTCAAGTAAGCTTGGAGTCCAAAAACTTTCCAAAGAACTTAACTTCCTTAGAGATAGGGATAACTTCCTCGCCAAATTTCACCAGAATATCCGGGAGCTTTCGACGACGAGTGAAGATGACAACTTTGCTTTTGGAAGGAGAAAGTTCAAGGCCATTACTATTTAACAACGCCAATGGTTTTCTAAGAGCGTTGTTGATTGTTGACGCTGCGATGAAAAGATTGGGGTATATTTTGTAAAACGTTAAGTCATCGGCATATTGAAGTATGTTGCACATGAAATGAATAGATTTTTCCAGATCGAAAGTGTAAATATTGTACAGGATTGGGCTTAGGACAGACCCTTGCGGGAGTCCTTTGAATATGTGTCTAATGTGGGGAGAGGATTCAGGCCCGTCTACAAAAATAGTTCTCTGGGAGAGCAAATTAATATTGAATTGGACCAATTTGGGTGGGATGCCAAACGCCAATAATTTTTCTTTTAGAATGGGGATAACAACATTGCCATATGCTTCGCAGATGTCTAAAAACACTGCTATGCAATATTTGTTTTTACAAAGTGCTAATTTAACATCTGTCACAAGAGAGGAAAGGTTATTAAAGGTACTTTTACATTTTCTAAATCTAAAGGGGAGAGGATTTTATTTTTTTCTACAAACCAGTCTAATCTATTCTTAATCATCCTTTTAGCTACTTTGCACAGATGAAGAGAGAACAATCGGTCTGTAGCATGAAGCTAGACTTTGATCTTTATTACTCTTGCAAAATGGGAATGATATTTTGGATTTTCCAGTGAGGGGGAATAATACCAGAATCCAAAAATATATTGATAAGAGAGAGATAGTAGGAAAGGGAATTGTCATCATTGTGTCTGATGAATATGTTTAGAATTTCATCCCAGCCAGGAGCAGAGTCTTTGAGGTTTTCCATAGCTCTTTTTAAATCCTCTATGGAAAATGGAGCATCTAACCATGAAGACGAATTTGGGGTAAAAGATGGAATAGGTACTTCATCAAGATTAGGGACATAAGGGGAAGCTATTTTGCTAAGAAGGTCAGAAATCCAAATTGCTGAATTGTGAGATGACTTCAGCAGGGAAAAGGATGATCTAAATCTGCGAATCATAGACCAAACCTCCCCCGCTGGAGTGGCAGGGGATATGTTAGTACAGAAGTTACGCCAGCTGTTTTTTTTTAAAACGAAATGCACGTTTAGCCAGAGCTAAAGTAATTTTCCATCGTTATCTGTTGGCAGTATGTCTTATTGGCCGCTTTCCTTTCCTTCAACACTCAAAGGCATTCCTCATCCCACCAGGGAGAGGGCGAGCGTTCGTGCCTACAGGAGATGATTTAGGTATAGCCTTTTCAGCGGATTTAAGAATGGACTCAGACCAAGATTTATAAGTGGAGGTACGATTTTCTAAATTAGGGGTAAGAAGGGAGAGGGCTAGAGCCCGAATGGATTCTCTGAATTGGGACCAGTTGGCTTTCTTTGTAATATATTTTGATTTAGTTTTAAGGGGTTAGTATCTAACCGCTGTGCCAGATACAGAATGATGGGATAGTGGTCACTGCCGCAGGGGTCTGAGGTAGTTCTCCAGAAAATTAGTGGAGAGATACATGGGGAACAAAGAGATATGTCCACCGCACTAGGTCTCTATCCAGGGTGACTTAATCTTGTTGGGGATCCGTCATTTAGAATACACAGGTTCAAGGAGTCTATAAGGTCAATAATTTTGTTTCCTGAGCAATCTGTGGAACTTTTTGTTAGCGCCTACCGCGTTCAGTCCTCCGTTAATGGAGTTTCCTGCATTCACCCTTCTTTTAATATCCCTATCAGTCTTTCCATCTCTCGTAAACATACTTCCCAAATATACAAACTCCAAGTATTCGTCATTCACAACTATATTGCACACTATTTTCGCACTCTCTCTTTCAAACACCATGACTTTAGACTTACTTACATTCATCATTAGCTCGTTCTTCATGCATACTTCATTCATCCTAGATACGAGGGACTGTAGATCTTCCATACTGTTAGCAATCAGCACCGCATCATCCGCATACAACAGTCAACATACTTTCAGATTACTCATTTTCGCGCCCATGCCCACCTCTTTCAATTCTTGCATACAATTATCCATGTATAGATTAAATAACCACGGTGACATTACGCAGCCTTGCTTAACACCTTTTGTGATGTCAAACCACTCACTAAAATCACCGTTTACCCTAAACACATGCAACGCTTTCCTCGTACAGAGACGCGATTGCCTGTATGAGATTCGTATTCACTCCATACTTGGACAATACCTTCCACAATTTTTTCCTATCAACTCAGTCGTACGCTTATTGTAGATCTACAAAGACACAAAAGAGTTTCTGGTTTTTTGCCAGAAACTTCTCTGTTAGCATACGCAACGAGAAAATCTGATCCATACACCCCCTTCCGCTCATAAATGCATATATCCTACCATACACCTTTCCAACTGAACTTAGCAGGCTAATAGCCCTGTGATTTCCACATTCCATACGTGACCCTTTATCTTTGTATAGAGGCATGATCGCAGCCCTCCTCTAATCTAATGGCGTGTAACCCGCCTCTAAACACTGGTTAAAAAGCTTGCATAACCTTTTCTGGTCTGTGATGTGTAAATACTACACATTGCTTCTAATAATTTTAATATCAATATAAATATTATGAATTCTGGGTATTCCTCCGTTACACATGTACGCATTGAATTAAAAATAATATTTTAAATAATTTCCAAATTCAATTCAAAATCAGAGATATTTTGTTAAATATCGGGAATAAACCACAAATATAATCCAACCGTGTGTGCCTGTGTGGACCTAGCATAATCATATAAACATTTTGATACGCGAAGAGTTTGTGGGGAGATGACACGCTATGTGACGTCTCGCTCTACTTCGCTATACGGGAACACGAGAAACAGAGATCGCGGCATAGCGGGTTGTGCGCAGTTGTGTTTCGACCATCGATACCTACGACTGCGTTGTAGCTTCTTCTCGTGACAAACTTGAAAGGCAGGGGTGCTAAAGTGAATCATTAGTTCCGTTCATAACATAATAATATTTTTTGGTAAGTACTTTTTCATGTGTTTCCGAATACTGTATTATATTATTACGTTATATAATATTAGTAATTATTTCTCCGTGCGCTTTCGTCATTCATTCATTTATCTAAGAGTTATTTTTGAATATTTATTTCAAATTTTTAAATATTTTAATTCTTATTAATTACTAGCTGGTTCCCGGAATGCGTTGTAATTCCATTCTAAGAAATAAATTATTGTTTCTCCAAGCATGTCCATTCCCATGCGTCCGCGTTCCCCTCCGGTTCTTAGCTGAACCCGGCATGCATTGCAATGCCACTAAAATAAAGATATAGTTTCTCCCTTCGTGTCCTTTTGAATTCGTCCCCGTTCCCGTTCCCGTTCCCGTTCCCGTTCCCGTTCCCGTTCCCGTTCCCGTTCCCGTTCCCGTTCCCGTTCCCGTTCCCGTTCCCGTTCCCGTTCCCGTTCCCGTTCCCGTTCCCGTTCCCGTTCCCGTTCCCGTTCCCGTTCCCGTTCCCGTTCCCGTCCCCGCGAACTCCTGCAAGACTAACCCCACCCCCTTAATGCCCCACCCCTTCCCGCCTACCCTCCCTGCGGCTAAAATACATGAAATACACTCGTTTTTCACACAATTTGCGCGCCACCTATTACAATTTTTTATACTTATTTCACAACGACAGAACCCACCAGTGTATATAGAAATGCAATTTTGCTAAAATGCAATGTTTAAAAAAAACAGAGTCAATCCGTAGGTAGATTACTTTCCGAGATTTGCGAACCCTTGATTTTTATATACGTAGATAATATCTCAAAATACTGATATAGTAGGACTTATTATTA
>JAHDVE020008183.1:0-48599 GCA_022606495.2 Halesus radiatus
TTTTTAGCTAATTATTCACTTTTCGAAAAAGGCAGTGAAATTATCTGAAATAATAAATAGCCGGTACAAAAAGTACAATTTCTAACCCATTCGAATACAAATTCAAGAAAGAAAATAAAATAAATTGAAAAAAAATAATAAAACTCTACAAGGACGTGTCAACGTTTGTGGATATTTATCTGTTGTTACGTGTCTATCATTCCTGGGGAATACCAAAAACAAAGGACTGAGAAGTCCTTTTTGAAGAAGAATTCTTCAAAAAGGACTGAGGGCAAAACAAAAAACTATTTGCCATAAAACTAATTTAAACAGAATTACTAAACAAATCGTCGGCTAAGTACTTAATTATTTTTCTGACAATATGTACTTTTCCCAACTCCCAACTTTACAGCACAGGATTTTAATAAATCAAGATATTGTATCTTTTGAATTGTTATAATTTAATCAATTAATTAAAAAATAATTTATTTCCTAAAAATGCGTTAGAGACATTATTGGGTATAACGTATAAACATTAGGCATTTAACTTTTCATATAATAAAAAAAAACTTATGTTATAAATTGTGTACTTTTTACTATTTCTCTGAGTAACAGCACAATATTACTCAATTTATAAAAAAAACATATTTGTAAAAGTTATCTGCTGCTACTTCGTGTAAATATTGTGCATGTTTCTTTGTCATTATGCTGTGTAACACAATCTTTAATATATATTATATATATATATATATATTATAAATATATATTTGTCTTTAAATTCATCTAAAATTATTTGTAAAGGTTTATTTATCTGCTACTCATATTAATCTGTGAAAAATAATTAGGGTGAGGGCGAATTCTCCATAGACTGTTGTATCAATTTGTCTGTACCTGTCTTTTCTCTGAAACCACTAGAAACTGTAACTCGCCCCGCTGGGTGCGTTCGTCCCGGGCCGCTTAAAAGCACGCCACGAAAATAGACTTTACTCAATGATTAACGTGAAGGCATTTAAATTTACACTTACATAATTTATAATTTTTATTTGAGAAAATATACAGTTTACAAATAAAGTTTGAAAATGTGTACTTTGTTGCATTAACCAGTGACGTTTCCGCTATATCTATATGTACTCGTAGATATAGATATAGAGGAAACTTATATATATATAAAATAATGTTTATCTTGCTCCTATTAGTGCCGGGTAGGTTTAGAGAGTAGTTTGAACGAAATCCAAGATGTAAAACTGTTACTATAACGTTTTTAAATTAGAATGAAAAATATTGAACCCGCCGTGCAGCATTGAGGTTAGTCTATAGATATACCACTCTGGTGAGCCACAGATTACATATTCAAAAGAATAAGTTTTGTTTGGGTAGAATATTTTCAAAATTGAAACATATATTTAAAAAAAAAAATGTTTGGAATGAATAAAATTTTAAATTAACGTTTCTTTTTTTATTTTTAGAGATAGTAATAGTTGTCACAATGCATTACTTTCGCTGTCAAATCAATTATGGCACCCAAAATACAAGCAAGAATTCACAGCTTTATAACTTTATTCCAAAAAAATAAATTATCCCGAGCAAGGCCGGGTACACATCAGCTGGGGTAAAATAAAATATCAAACATTACTCATTAAAAAATAATAAGTGAATACACATTTTTTTACCAGAATTCATTATTGACTGAAAATTCAATAAAATTCCAGAGTGCGTAATAATGTGGTAATAATAAAGGTGGATTTTAATCTACCAAAACGTTGACGCAATAATAGGTAATAAGGAACCCCAGTGAAAAATATAATGGCTTTAAAATATATATTCATATAGATCAGCAAACGCCGATTCTGAATACATAACTTTTATTATATATAGTTATATGTAGAATTTATACATCGTTATTGAAAAGTAAATAAAAATCATTTCATCGAAACACCGTGTTACGTTGGTACCATTGCATTTGGAACATCTGACGTCACGTGCGCATTCTATTTTCCGATTAGTATGGACATTTATATTTTTCAATTTTGTTTTGTATTTTAAATACGTAATTTTTTTAGTTGTGGCGAAATATAACTTAATTTGGGTGACTTTAAGCTCCATAATTGTTGTACAATATAAAAAAAAAACTATTATGAATGAAAAAAATTAAGAGTATTCATAAGCACCGATATTATGATACTGTTATTGTTCAATACTATTATTATTCTTTGACTAAAAGTTTCTAAAAAGGTACATACTTTTATTATTATTACTTACGTTTAGTTATGGTTATCATGAATAGAATATAAAATTATGTACGGTAAAGCTCATCCTTGTTTTGACATTTGACATTCTAACCTCAAAATTGATAAATATCGACCGAACATAGATTTGGAACGTTTTATATAAGTATGAAAACTAACAAAAAAACAAATAATTATGCTGATATTTAAGTGTGTCATTATTGAAAAAATATTTTTTTAAATATTTAAAAAATTGGACTGGAGTAGTTCCTTATTAAAATGTGTAATTCGGAAATATTTTTGCTGCGAGTTATGAACAAATCATTTCAGAACTAATGTTTCTTCGAAAAACTAGAGGCGTGAAGGAGTTAATGAAAAATCATAAAGCGTGGAAAGAAACAAGAGATTATTACTTTAGAATGTTTGGTTAAATAAAATTATTTGTTCTTTTAGCAGTTAGATTTTGGCAACGCAATGGTGGCCATGCCTGCCATCGCGGGTTCAACCACTGTCATCGGAAAACAATACGAGATTTCGACAAATAATATTTTGCAATAGGCCATCGATTGTAAATATAAAAAGTGATTATTCTAGTGTCAGTGCGAACAAAGTACGTCCGAAGTTTCGATATTAAAAAAATATATATTATGTTTCATATTTTTATACATTATTTATTACATAGTATACGCCCTATAAGAGCTTTTACATATTCTGTGATTAACATTCAAATTACAATAGTGACACAGGTGCGAAACACATCACACTAGGTGCATACTCGCAGGTAAAATAGATAGTCTTCACGATATACAACAACTAAATATAACATTTGTCTCACGAACAAATTCAGCTATAACATCGAGTAAGTACCGTTCTAAATAATTAGCGACAGAGGCGAATATACAAAACACACCTCGCATTCACTGATACGTATATTCTACACATATCTTATTAGTAATTGTTGAGGATGCATGCAATAATAGTATTTTTGAACAGTTGACCATATCTACTATGTCTGAAAAGGTATTACCTTCTGCGTGAAGTTTAATAGATATTAAATGAATCTAGCATTATGATCGCTCGGAAGAGAGTGTCTTATTGGCTGGTCAATCAATGATGGGATTAGTAGAGCGATAGGCGATTGTCATTACAATAGTGATCTCAATAATGTCCCGTTGGAAGGAGGAAAAGTGAAGGGTTGGTATTAGTGGTCCGACAGATACGTACAATTAACTCCACAATCAATACAAGTGCCTGTAGTTTGTTCCGTGTTCGAGTAAGTGCAGTAGTGTCATTCTATTTCCGTAAAAACACTTCAACAATTTTTAAAAAATCTGTAGTTACAAAACCCATTAACATAATATGAGCTCCCTCCCAAAGTATTCACCTAGTCATTCAGCACACTTCCTTGAAAAATTTATCAGAATATAACGCTTTCGGAAACCATTCAATCGTGGTTTATACTTTTTTTAAAAAATTTTTTTTAAAATTATTTATTCATCCAAAGAACATAAATACATGCATGGTAAAATAAAGAAAGGAGCAAAATATGTAGTCCTGCAAAGCGGTCACATGACAGCTTGTCTGCAGGTTCTACAAAGATTAATTAGTCCTAATAGTAATAGTAATACATACAAACATTTCTTTTTCTTTTTGGTTTAATAAATATATATTAATCTTAAATAAAATAGGTACTTACATTTGACGTTAACATTATAGGCACATAATTTAACTTAGCCATTAAGTATACATAGATAAAAATTTTAAGATACATAGATAAAAATTTAAAGATACATAGATTGCTCATTTAAAATCCATAACTTCATCGATTTCACGCAAAGCCTCTCACTTTCCTCCAATTTATAGCTTTCATTAAATTTATTGAAAATCACTGGCACTACTCGTATGTATTCAAGAGTTCGACCTCCATATTTATTTGAAATTTTTGGAATTTTTAGGCCTCTTCTTTCAGTGAATCTAGTGCTGTGTTTGTGCACCAGTGGCTTTTTGTATTGGCTTTCTCCCGCGTTATCTATAATAGTGATGACTTAACGCATGAAATGGGATATAGATTCGGTAATAGGAAAACTAGAACAAAAAAACAGCAGAATTCCGAATTTTTTTAATTCTGGATACTTGCAAGGTGTAGTAATAAGCAACTCCAGCGAAAAATATAATGGCCTTAAAATATGTATTAATATAGATCAGCAAACACCGATTCTGAATATATAACTTATATTATACATATACGTAGAATTTATAAAGCGTTATTAAAAAGTGAATAAAAAATTATCTCATTAAAACATCTTGTTATGTTGGCACCATTGCATTTGGAACATCTGACGTCACGTACGCATTCTGTTTTTTGGATTAGTATGGACATTTTTATTTTTCACTTTTGTTTTGTATTTTAAATATGCATTTTTTTGTCGAAATTAATTTGGTGCCTAAGTTCTATAATTGTTTAATCATTGAAATAAAAAAAAAACATTATTTGTGAAATAAATTAGAGTATTCATGAGCAAACCAATTATCAATACGGATACTAGGATAATATTAATGCTCAATACTATTATTATTCTTTGGGTTAAAGTTTCTAAAAAGGTAGATAATTTTATTACATGTGTTTAGTTACGGTTTACTATGAATATAAAATTATGTACGGTAAAGCTCATCCTTGTTTTGACATTTGACATTCTAACCTCGAAACTGATCAAAACCGACAGGCTATAGATATGGAGCGTTTTGGCGGACTTTGAAAAATTGAAACTTTGAAAATTATTTTAACTATGGAAACTGACTTTAGAAAAAAAAACGAAATACACTGGTATTTTAGTTTAAACGTCAATATTGACAACAAAAAAATATTTTAAAAAATTGGACTGGCGTTCCTTATTATCAATAACAATTTCATAATGTTTCGCCGAACAGGAAACTTAATCGTAGGTCATTATTAGATTACTCATTCACACGATGACTGCAAGAGAGGTATAAATGGCTACCGATAAACTTATTCTTTATTTGAATCACGAGTGGGGGTCACGTGGGGGAGGAAATACCGATTGCTAAACAATCTTCCGAATCTGTAACTGGAGGGGCTTTCCTGGCCAACGAAAGCATAACTTTTGCAACATAGAATGAATATGGTATTTGTTGATATTCCGACACTAGCGGCCGTTCTTCCCAACCCTACTGAGCAACTGTTCAAATGCACAAATACGATCTTCCCAACGAAATTCTCGATCAATTTAGTATATCGATTTTCATGAATTAAGTTCCGCTCAACAGAGGACTAGTTATAAAAAGTGTAAACAGATGTCATTATTGGTTTGCGATCTATTTTACGAGATCCAAATATTGAATGACAAAAATTTATTTCCGTTTTCGAATGTCAAAAACGTGGTTTTTTCATGTTTTAAATAAGACTGAAGAGAACCTAACTTATTTTACTTTTTATAAGCTACGTTTTGTCTTATTTTTCACGGAAAAGAAACGTCAAATGTCAAATGTACGAAACGAATAATGTACTTTCGCGACATTAGCAACATATTTTTAACGCATACCTTTTGTGAAGTGTAAAATGTTGGTTTTTGTATTTGTTTTTTAAAACAAATGATGTGTATTAATAATAAATACAATATTAATTCATCTATTTTAATTATACATTAAAGGTGGGCAGGCTAGATCAACGATAAAAAATGCTTGGAAATAAGCGAAAAGAGCATTTCTCAACAAAACACTTGGCTGATCGGTCCCTCGGATTGATCATTTGAAAAGATAGAAAGAAGGTTAAGGTTTTTGTTTCATGAGGGCCTTCAATATTAGATTAGTCCAGGGGGCGCCATAATCACAGGGGTCCGTGTCGCGTATTCAAATAAGTCACGTTGAACTACCCTCCGCCCTCCTCTGACATACACCTTATCATACGAGTATAAGCAAATTTCGTGGACGACCCACTTTGTGTCGATATGCAATTAATTTTTACTTTTTATTTTATTACAAAATATACAATACATAATGTATTGTATATTTGTATCCCACTGTGGATCTGGTTTTTAGAAACAAACATACTTAATTAACATCCACAGTACATTAACAACATTTACAAGACACAATTTGCATTTGTAATAAAGACATATAATATAAGTGTACAGAGACACTTATTATAAAGAAACACATCACTGGTACATTATATATTTATACTTATTACAGAGACACATCACACCATTAATCCTTAAGGTATTCTTTCAAATAATAGAGTTTAACCATCTTACTTCAGGTGCCTTCAGCGCCCTTGAGGTGATTTTTCACAAAAACGTCGCTATACAAGTCATCCAACTATTATTATTATTATTAATTGATAAACTAAAGTTCTTAAAAACTTAAGACAAGATTTTTGTGCAAAGCGCAAAGGGTAACAATTATTATTTTTATAAACAATAATTATTAATCTAAAACACTCATCCAAATTGAAAAAACCTTCCGAGCAAAGATAAATGTCGCCGGCAGGACTCGAACCCGCACCCTTCTAATGTCCGGTTAGATGCTCTACCGTTGAGCTACGTAGCTAGCTAAAATATAATAAAAACAGTAATTATTGAATGGAACACTAGTATATATTGATTAACTTGGCGGGTTTGCGATAAGCCGACGTAGCTCAACGGTAGAGCATCTGACCGGACATTAGAAGGGTGCGGGTTCGAGTCCTGCCGGCGACATTTATCTTTGCTCGGAAAGTTTTTTTCAATTTGGATGAGTGTTTTAGATTAATAATTATTGTTTATAAAAATAATAATTATTATTATTATTATTACTTTGAGACCTTTCACATTGGCTTGCATTTTTAATGTCGTTGGGTAATTTATTGTATTGTGTGTAAGCTATTGTATATATTCTAAACATTTTAGTCCATATTTTGTTGAGTGTATTTTTGGTACATGTAGTTTGTTGTGGTTTCTTGTGTTGTGTTGGTGTACGCCGCGATTGTAATTGATATTAAAAACAGTAAATTTAATACTAAAATCTCCTCGTATATCCGACATGTTTGGATTAGCACGTTTATGGTATTTTATTAATTTGTTGTTGGGTATTATTTCTGCTTGACGTAGATTGATTTGATTGCCGTAAGCCCCGCAATGTACCTCCAAGCTGAACGTAGAAAGTACTGAATATTCCGGCATTTCCTCCCATTTTTAACGCTTTACGAACATCGCCTGCTGACGAAATATTATAATACATATTGCATGGTAATTATAATTACAATGGAATGCGAGTACCTACGATATATAAATAAGTAATCGGAATACTATAACATTGTTTTTAGATTTTTAGCTTTGGTATATTAGACTAAAACGTGTACGTAATGTTTCTGTAATCTCGGGAGCTTACTAATCGTACATATTATTAGAAATGGAGATCTGTAGGGACCTGAAAAATTTGCTAACAGTCCACAATGGAGTGCTGATACCAACCCTAATGTATTTCCCTCAAGGCCTATATCATCTTTGGGGATGCTGTGTGGAGGGTCTTTTAGAGGATAGGAAGGAGTGAACTTAGGTCTTGAAGAGACACATGTTGTAAGATGGAGGAAACGCAGGCCGGCAGATCATTCCACAGCCGAGCTGTTGAACACAAGAACGAGTCGTAGAAGCGACCCGTTTTCACGTGACAAATGTCAACCATGTGCAAATTTTGGGTGCGCGTTTGGCGTGTTTCCCGACTATGCACCGGTGCCGTAGGGATCAATGACGCTAGTTCCTCGGAGCATATTCCATTAAAATACCGATAGAATACGGACAGCATTCTTACCTGACGTCTGTGCTCCAAAGAATGGAATCCGTTTGTTAAGATAGGCGAATCTATCAAACGGACCGCCTGTTTCTGCAGAGTCAAGGGTTTTTTCAGATATTTTGGAGCTCCCGACCAGAGGTGGCTGCCAAATTCTACAGTGGGCCAAAGTCTGCAGCTTTAAGTATAACGCCATTGAGCAATTCAATTCTCTACCAAGCACCATCAGAAACACAAAAATCAATAGCTCTTTTAAAAACAAAATCATTACTCACCTAAAATGTTAAAGTTTAATTTATTTCTTATCGTGTGGGTACTATTATTGTCAAAATTGTCATGTACAGAAAAGTTAGATAGCCGAATAACCATTAGTGTAAATAAGGAACTCCAGGGAAAATATAATTCCTTTACAAATATCTACGGATATAGATCAGCTAATTCCGATTCTGAATATACAACTTTTATTATGTATAATTATACGTAGAATTTATACATCGTTATTGAAAAGTGAATAAAATACAGTCCAATCAAAACACCTTGCTATCTTGGTACCATTGCATTTGGAACATCTGACGTCACGCGTGTATTTTGTTTTTGGATAAGTATGGAGATTTCTAGTTTACGTTTTTTTTTTTTTGGAAATGGCCTTAAACGCCGAAACAGCTGTCACAATAATAACAACTAAAAATAACATTATTAAATTTGATTTACATTAAATTTTAAAAAAATAAATTAAATGGAGTTCTACGAATTAAACACAAAAACAATTAATAATTCTAGTTTACGATTTTGTTTTGTATTTTATTAGTTTTGACGAAATTGAAACTTAATTTGGGTGATTTAAAGTTCTATAATTGTTGTTCAATATAAAAAAACTACTATTAGTGAAATAAATTAGAGTATTCATGAGCAAAACAATTATCAATACGAATATTATGATAATATTAATGCTCAATACTATTATTATTCTAAAAAGTTTCTTAGATTAAATTAGTTTCTAAAAAGGTGAACAATTTTAATACATATGTTTAGTTATGGTTTACTATGAATAGAATATAAAATTATGTACGGTAAAGCTCATCCTTATTTTGACATTTGACATTTTAACCTCAAACCTTTAGCGTTTTGGCGGAAATTGAAACAATGAAAACTCACTTTAGAAAAAAAAATATATACTGGTATTTACGATTGAATGTCATCATTGATAAATAAAAGTAAAATTGGACTGGAGTTCCTTAATGTCATCCCAACAAAGGCGTGGGATGGGCAATATACACCAATATGAAAATGTTCAAGTAACTAACTAACTAACCATCACGCCGTTTCCCCGCAGGGGTAGGCAGAGAGGACGGACTCGAGTATTTGATTCACTTGATCGTGCCATGTCTTCCTCGGGCGTCCCCGGCTTCTTCTTCCATTCACATTCGCGTCATATTCTCTCCTAACACTACTTTCTTCGTTCATTCGCTCTACATGCCCAAACCATCTAAGCGTCCCTTTCTTAATCTTGCTCACTACGCTTACATCAGCCTTGCATTCTTTACGAATCTCAACATTTTTCACTCGATCATACGTGGTTTTACCACACATTCGTCTCAGAGATCTCATTTCTACAGTATTCAGTCTACTTTCATCCTTCCTCTGCCAGTTCCATGCCTCACTGCCATACATCAGAGTTGGTATCAGCACTCCATTGTGGACTGCTAGCTTCGCTTCTTTGGACAACTTTTTGTTTGTGCCAACCGCGTTCAGTCCTCCGTTAATGAAGTTTCCTGCATTCACCCTTCTTTCAATATCCCTATCAGTCTTTCCATCTCTCGTAAACATACTTCCCAAATACACAAACTCATTGACCTGCTCTAAGTATTTATCATTCACAACTATATAATAAAATAAAATGTTTCAGTACAGGGGCCACCCATTGTCAAATACGTTTTTCTTCATTCTAAACTATCTCCTTTCAGAAAAATTATTTTAACATTGACAACCCCCAGGAGTGACATTTTAATGCCATTATGAAAGTTTAAACATAAACTGCTTATCCTCTTCTTGCCCTCGCCGACCCATTCAATTCGATTACCATCTGGGGTCACCAATATAGAAACTGTATTATTTGAATTGCAATTCAGTGGTTACTTGCGAATTCTACTATTTTTTTTAATATAAATACCACACAAGAGTCCCAAACTGCTCCCAAGCGTCTGGAGCCAGTGAGACTATGGCATTCCCAATCGGGGAATGTTGTGAGGCTGAAGATATTGGGGAGGGGAAGGAGAACGGGGAGAGGAAGGTGGGGAAAAGGGGAAATACCTGGCTATTCAGATCTGGTCACCAAACACGGCAAAAGCCATTTCAAGCAACGTTTCAATTCTGAATGGTGGTCTTTCACCAGGGCGATACTGAGAGTATCTTCCACTCTGGAACGTGCGCAAATACTATATATTATTTTTAAATGAATTAATTGTGAAACAACACAAATTAATTAAATAAAAATTACTTGTGCACGCCGGGATTTGAACCCGCGACCTTCGGATTCGTAGTCGAGAGCCTTACCCCTCGCCCATGGAGGCCCTCAAACTAATTCAAAAGGTTTAGACATTGTACACGACAGGCTTTATTATGATCAATTAATATATTATTAACTATTTGCCTCTTGGGGCTGCATCCGTGAGTTTCGTCATCAGCTCATAAAGCTGAGTGATACGTAACTCAGTCTGATCAATATTACTCATAATATAATTTTTTAGTACTCAATTTTAAACGCATTTTTTCCTCATAGCACCAACCAGTACTTACAAACACATATACATAATTGTTTACTCTATAATATTTGTTTTTCTCATCTCATAAGTACGTTCATAAGTTTTTTTCTGTACCATTCTTCACATCTCTTTTTAAAATGGGAAGTAATGCAAAATCGTGTCTTTTCGGTTTGAGAATTTGTTGGCCTAGAAATATCATAGATGATTGAATTAAATACTGCAAGTAGATCACACCTTGGCCTTTCATTTAACCGTGCATTTTTTGGGTATGTTTTTTTATAAGCTTAGAAAAAAATAAAGTATGAGACATTAAAAAAATGTTTAAAGGGCAAAATCTCCTACTTATGAACTCCTTTTCCCATATTTTCGTAAAACATTTTAATAATTATGTCTGAGCTTTACAGAATAGAATAAAACACGCATTTTGGTGATGTTTTTTTTGCCGAAATCGAAACATGCGGCCGATGTACAGCGTGATTTTCAACCTTGTCGCCACCTGCATAAGGAGCGCGTGATTTCGTTAAAATTTTAGCCGGTGGATGGCCTTAACTGTTATACTTTTTTTCTAGATATATTATATTATCATACTGTCATATGTCAATACTAGCCTTTTCCCCTCTATTTTTGTATAGTGGCACTTAATATGAACTAAACTTGTCAATTTGACTGTCCTAAAACGGGATTTGTTCCTAGTTGGGCAGTCCAATTTGACTGTCCTAAAACGGGATTTGTTCCTAGTTGGGCAGTCAAAGCTTTCTTACAATTTATTGTTTAATAATGTGTGTTTCAAAAAAATAAAAATTACAATAGTTTGAAGTGAGGTAGATTGTCAATCGGTGGAATGTATTTAATCCCGGATAATACTTGTCTTGTTCAATGTAGGCTTGTCGTAGAGTTAAATAATTATACGATTAGATTATAGATTGTTGGAGTGTGAATTACATACAAATAGAATAACTTCATATCGTGGTTAGTTATCTGCATGAGTTAATGACATACACGAATAGAGATTAGACCGTTCCACACACGATGGAACCACGAAGGGCAGACCTGAGCATATTGCAAAATGCATTAGACAATTCCGCTGATTCGGTGATAGAATAGAACATTGCGGAAGGTGATATTTTAGGTATTATTAAGTTAGAGCCGGAGAAGGTGATATGCTTTAGGAACAACTGTCGTGTATTATAATTGTCTCACTGGACTGAGAAGTGAACCGATAAATCCCCGCTATCTCTAATAATACGTCTAACGTCATTCGCCATAATACAATAATAATTGGTATCGATATCTTCATTATTTATCATTTTGATTAAACTTATCGCGAATTTTTCAGCGTTCTTCGTTCCATAATTCGCCAGTTTCTTATCAAGACTCGGTCGTGACGAACGCGGAACCTAGCGGAGAAGTCAGCCAGTGCCATGGCCAGACGGTGACAGTAGTAAATGTATGTTATATAGTATAGAGAGGAACATTGGACTCGTGTGACGAATCCCACCGAGGAATCGGAAGTGATCTTTAACCGAGTGCGAGCTACCGCAATGGGAGGTTCTCAAAGTAAACCTAGGAAGTCCAAGCCGCCCAAATCGTTCTTCGAAAGGGAAAAGCGAGAGGAACGGAAAAAAGAAATCGAAAAGAAGAAAGAAGATGAAAAGTTGGCCAAGGATCGCAGGCCCCCTGCAAAGCAAAATAAGCAGAAGCCGGTGTCCGCGGCCTCGCTCGGCAAGGGACCGGCCGCGCCAGTGGAGCCCGCCCAGTCCTATGACCAGGAGGCCATAGACCGCATGAGGAACCAGCTCAGGGGAGACGCCAGCGCCTTCCTGCTCAATAACATCATGCTCTCCGTGCAGTTCTTCGAGAACTATGAAAAGTGAGTTATTTCATCGTATTCCTACTATCAATAGAGCGCTTGTCTACCGTTAATATTTGATCAAATCTTCTTATTTAAAATGATGAATAGTGGCCTGGACTCGCCAGAGCTCATCAACTTTATAAACATTCACATCCAGTCAAGACCAACCCGACAAACCGATTTTTTTTATTTGACCGCATATAGGACCAATCTTAGGATAAATTTTCCAATTTCCCGTACTTCTGCACAATACAACGCACAATTTCACAAAATCGACATTCTTCCAGATACCCTTTCAAAATATCGAACCGAAGTAATACGTACGACCACAAATTGATGCACGAGTATAAAATGTATCGAGAGCTTCTCCTGTCCCGATCCAATCTTCCTCTCCCTCTCCCCGTTAGTTATATTTTGTTTTTCCTTTATGATGTTAGCTTTATAAATAAAACATCTGTATTTAACCACTGTTAGCACAAGAAACTTTGTTCGGTTACCTTTTGTTAAACTTATATATTTGTATTAAAAGCTGTTTGTTTCTTACAAATAAATTGTGTGTCAGTTCTTTGCAGTCTGCTAGTTTTCCGAGCAGCCGAATTTATCTCCTTGGGAGGAATCGAAAGCAGAGTATAGGTTATTTATTCACTAAGTAAATATTCACATTAATCATTTTCATTGTGAAGCTTGGAAAAAATCACTAAGATTACGTAAATGTTACTAAAAAAATTAGAAACTTACAGTTTATTTACAATAAAATAAACAAATCCGATCGTGACGTCACTATAAAAAATTGTTCGGATCACGATTTTCTTTATTTATTCTCATCAAATTCCAGACTGATTTTTTTTTCTCAATATAGCAACACTGGAACTCCGTTGACTTTTGACGTTTTAACAGACATCTGACATTACTTCACTCGTAACCTACAACTTTGTTTTACTAAATTATAAAGTAATCTTTTTTATATGAAAAATGATTGAAATTGATTTTGTTTAGGGTCATTGTTTGTGTACCGTTTTATTGGACAGTTGAATATTCTAATAGCCATCTTAAAAACAAGAAGGTTACTCTGATAGCATTAGCTCATTTTTTTGACACCATCAAACATCTTTATTAAATATGCATATAAGCTAAAAGATTGGTAAAGTTTCAAGTTTTTGTAAAGCTTTTATGTTAGTTTTTTATTTAATTATTTTTTTATTTACGAAAAACACCCATACTAAGTAAGAACCTAAAAACCTATTTTAAGTCTAATTAAAATTTTGGATTATATATAAAATAGGTTTTTAGTTTGGGTTAAAAAAAAAACTAATAAGAAAAATACGTGCTTATATGCATAATTTACTCCGCTCAGAATTTTGACAGATGTTATAGTGTGAAGTTATGCAATCGGACGTCCGTCTCGGAGGGCTTATGTACATAATGATGACGATGCAAATATTCACAAAATCAAAGTATATTTATATGAGTTTAATTTACATCTGAACAGTTTTATAATATCAAACAAATGGTACAAAATGTAGGTATTTTTAAGAACAAGAATGTTAGGCTGTTTTCTATGAATTTGAAAATCATAATTTTCAATAACACGGATCAAGGGAAAAAAATTATGAGATGCAACATTTTTGGTATGCTTCGTTATCCTCCTCCGCCATTCATTTAGAATTAGTCTCTATTTAAAAAAATAATAATTTTCGGCAATCAATTTTTTTCCGCATCCATAAATTATGTCCCGGTTTATAAAAAAATGGTCCGATTGCACACTGATTTTTTTTTTATTATTGAAATTCTTAGAATACTTTGCCTGGGCCGAAAAAATAATTAAAATAATGTGATGCAAGTGGCCTATTGCATCGAGTATCTCAAGTCTACGGAATACTCCCGCGGCGTGAAACGCGTCACCCGATATGACGAATACGTCAGAACAAAATATACAAAGTCTAAATAAAAACTCAGCCCCCTGCAGCGATTTAAGCAACAGCCACACGATCGCCCAATCTGCCAACTAGTTGGACGAACTCGCACGGACCGGCCTCCACACATTGGCCGTTCAGCATGAGTTAGGCAGGCGATCCCGAAGGACGTGCTGTGCGAAGAATAAAGCATGATCGAACTATGTTTATATTGACGAAAAAAGACTCAAATATGCAACTAACCCCCAAATAAATGCCCAAATATACATTATACGTATTATGCAAATAATAATAATAGTTGGATAATTTGTATAGCGTCGTTTTTAATGAAAAATCACCTTATTGGCGAAATGTGTATAGTTCGATGTACAATCGGGGATAGTTATGTTTTGTTATGCTGCAATCTGACTCAGGCTGTGTGTAAAAATAAAATATGTAGTTAAATCAGGCGCAATAGCTATCGACAAGCGGTGGGGCTATAACATTGAAATTCGTCACATTTTTCTAACACTTTGAAATTACAAAAACATGTGACAAGATATTTTTTTTATTGTGTAAGTTGAGGAAACGAAGGATGGGTGATTTGAAAATTATTATTTCATAGATATCTATTATTTATTTCCGGTGTTACGAGTACCTAATGAGAAACGAATTGTTTTAATAATATTATAAATTTCGGTAGACTTTGTATGAATATCGATCGATTTTAGCTAAAATGGCATCACTAGTTTGGAGTTCGTAGGTGGAACATTAGCCGATCGTGTAGTTGCCCGATTTACAGTCACTATACGATCGGTCAACGTCCCAACTCCGAACCGAGTTCAAGTTGGGACGTTGGGCGATTGTGTGGTCGAGGCATTATATTATCCAATAATACAGTACCTATTCTCCAAAGTCAACAACCTACAGTAATTCGCCATTTTGAAAGAGTGCGGGCAGTACTCGAATGCCAATTTATCAACAAAAAGTTGGAATACGATATTTGATTGCGGTTCTTTTTAAGGATAAAGCATTGTCTTTATCCTTAGCGTTAAAGACATTTTGTTTAACTGCGCTTCCGATTACATGAGGGAGTATGGCTACTACCCGTGGCTCTATCCTACCGACTTTCTCTTAGGTATGCTCGGAATGAACCATCTGAGGGTCAGTCTGATTCGCGGATGGTTCGAAAACTCGGCTATCATGGAGAGGATTAATTTCTATGTTCCCGATGGTTATCTCCGTCACCGACAGCATATACTGTTTTATCTTCCGGCCTGCTGGACCAACTTGCCAATGGTCATGCCGGTGGGGAGGGCAATCTTGCTGTTAAATAGAATCATTTCGGATATGGACATATTTAGCACCAATGAAGCTGCGTTTAAACATAAAGCTTTGTTACTACTTGTATAATACCAGTATGTGTTGTGTGCGATTTACTAAGATTATGTACTCGTGTGTCTACCTTCTTTCTTTTAATTTTTATTATTTTTATTAAGTAATTATTTTGGATGTTGTACTTCCTATCTTATCTAATAATATCATTAAAAATGCCTTAAAATGTAAATTTTGTAATTTTTAAAAGAATAAAGAATTGAATAGAATAGAATGTCAATAACAATACACTTTTAAAGGAGTCTGTATTTTAATACAATATTCAGTTTTTTTTAACGGTAACTCCACACAGGAAACCCTGAAGGAAAAAATTTCCCTCAAGGCCTATATCATCTTTGGGGATGCTGTGAGGATAGGAAGGAGTGAACTCGGGTCTTGAAGAGACCCATGTTGTAGAATGGAGGAAACACAAAGGCCGGCAGATCATTCGAGCTGTTGAACACAGGAACGAGTCGCAAAAGCGACCCGTTCCTGTGTACAAATGTCTATTGTGTGCAAATGTTGGGCACGCGTTTGGCGTGTTTCCCGACTATGCACCGTTTTTTGCAATCATTTTTATCTGACATTTCAGGCTTTTGGCATACACGTACCTTACAATTTCGTTAATTCGGTTAATTTAATAGCATTATTACGCGACAAATGACTCACTAATAATGTTCAAAGTCAATACTTGAGATAATATTGAGTTTTTGTTTTGTTAAAAGTACGTATTATCGATATTTTTAAAGAATGTCGGTCGCCGAGTGACAGCTGCCATCCGAGATAACAGGATTAGGCCTAAGGATAGGGACAAGGTATTATCCCTAAAAAGAACCGGAACCAGTCCCGTTAGTTGTTGGGTAATTTTGTTAATTGCATGCACAAACACATTACATATACCAAAAATACACTAAACAAAATATGGACCAAAATCTTTCGAATCTTACACACATTAAACCAACGATATTAAAAATGCAAGCCAATATGAAAGGTCTCAAAGTAAGATGGTTAAACTCTATTATTTGAAAGAATACCTTAAGGATTAATGGTGTGATGTGTCTCTGTAATAAGTATAACTATATAATGTACCGGTGATGTGTTTCTTTATAATAAGTGTCTCTGTACACTTATATTATAATGTACCAGTGATATGTCTTTATTACAAATGCTAATTATGTGTTTTAAATGTTGTTAATGTACTGTCAATGTTAATTACGTATTTTAAATATTAAGTATGTTTGTTTTTAAAAACTTCACTACATGTTCTGCATGTGATCCCACAGTGAGTTTCTTAACTCTTGGGAATACAATGCATGATGTATTGTGTACTTTTTAATAAATAAAAATACTATTTGGGTGCTTTGTATTCAGCGTACTTTTGAGATTATCTGATTTTACACTGATTTGAGTTTGATCGATGGATAAATAATTCCTATTATAAATTAAGAATAGAAAAAAATATACACTGAATCATATCTTTAT
Organism: Halesus radiatus; assembly: GCA_022606495.2. Lineage (NCBI taxonomy): Eukaryota > Metazoa > Arthropoda > Insecta > Trichoptera > Limnephilidae > Halesus > Halesus radiatus. The sequence goes on from JAHDVE020008183.1 coordinate 17,351, forward strand.
TTGACGACGTAGAATTCGGTTAAGGTTCGATTTCAAAATACGATAACATATTAATGTATGTTTCTTGGCGATGCATGGGAAATAATTATCTAGAATAATAAAAATAATACACTGCAAAAATTTCCGAAAATTCAAATTTGAAAAACATGCATCATTCAATTTGCACTTGTCGTCCCCTTTTCGCTAAAAAACAATAGTAAGACATAACCAAGACAAGGGGATGTTTTTCAGTGACGTTTCGCAAGGACGTCGTTGTCGGAAGTATATAAGAATAAGAGTTAATTTCTATAGCGCAGTTTTGTGAAGGTTCACCTCAAGTGCGCTTTACACTAACTAACCTAACCTAATATAATTGTAAAATGATAGATATACTACGTAGTATATCTGTTATTATGGTATAATTGTATATATACGAGGTGTGTTCAAAAGAAAAGGTGAATTTTGAATTATCGCCGGCTGTGTACATTCGATTATCGATTTTTTTTTGTTATGTTGGTACACATATTTTTATCATATGTTAGCATTATCAGCCATTTTGGATTAGTGGTTTGTTTTTGACAACTGGAAAGGTTAATCACGTTTTTGTGTGTTCTTCGATTTTTTAATTTTGAAAAATAAATGGATCAAAGATTATGTATTAAATTTTGCGTTAAAAATGGAATAAAGTGCTTCAACGCCCTTAAAATGTTGACTGTGGCATTCGGCGAGTATACTTTGTCTCAAAAAAGTGTTTATAAGTGGTACAAGCGCTTTACAGAAGGCCGAGAAGATGTTAATGACGATGAACGTCCTGAAGTTGCATATCAATCGGCTCATGCCATGCAATTTTCTCGGATGTTTTGGACATGAAACGTGTGGCAGCGAAGTTTGTTCCGAAATTGCTAAATTTTGAGCAGAAGCAAAGTCGCATTAGTATCGCTTAGGAGTTGTTGAATGACGTCAACGACGATCCAGATTTGCTCAAAAGGATCATAACTGATGATGAAACGTAGGTATATGGTTATGACGTCGAAACCAAGGCCCAATCATCCCAATGGAAGCGGCCAGAAGAGCCAAGACCGAAAAAAGCACGCCAAGTTCAATCAAATGAGAAGGTTTTGCTCACTGTTTTCTTCTATTACAATGGCGCGGTGCATCATGAGTTCTTGCCAACAGGTCGTACGATTAATAAGGAATTACTACAAGGAAGTTATGCAACGTTTGCGTGAAGCAATACGGCTCAAACGATCGGAATTGTGGAAAAACAAATCATGGATTTTGCATCACGATAATGCACCAGCGCACACATCAATGCTTGTTCGTGATTATTTGGCCAAAAACAACACCGTAATCATGCCTCAACCACCGTGTTTACCAGATTTGGCTCCCTGCGACTTTTTCCTATTCCCGAAACTGAAGAGACCAATGAAAGGAAAGCGTTTTGCCACAATTGATGAGATAAAGTTAGAATCGAAGAACGAGCTGATGGCCATATCGAAAAGCGCATTCCAAAAGTGCTTCGAGGATTGGAAGAAGCGCTGGCATAAATGCATTATATCTGAGGGGGATTACATTGAAGGGGAGAAAATAGATATCGATGAATAAATAAATACTTTTCGAAAAAATTCAAAATTCACCTTTTCTTTTGAACACACCTCGTATAATTAAAACTATAACATAAAATACTCACGAGCAGCAGACTCTCTTACATGCACAATATAGAATAAACTAGGGGTATAAATAATCAAAGGTAAAGTGCAAATATCAAAAGAGCAAGAAAATCTACACAAAATAACCCAACCTAATATAATTAGAAAATAACATATATATATTAAATACATGCAAATTAAAACCAGAATTTAAAATATTCACGAGTAGCAGATTCACTGAGATGAACGTTTTAGATATTACACTATAATAATTTAGAAGCTAAAGGTGTAAATAATCAAATATAAAGTAGGTACAAATAACCACAGAGCAAAAGAATATTATATGACATTATACACATGGTTTTCCACTGGATACTAAGGGCATTGAATAAAAGGAGGAGAAAATCGCAACTAAATAAGCTATGGAGGATCAAAAGAAAAAATGTCCCGAAATTCTATTTCTACGTACATGAAGTTATGTTTTATATTGGATAGGATTTTTTGAATAATTTGGTTTTTAAGACCCGATTGAACTCTGCTAAATTCTCGTTGTTAGCAATATTTAAGGGAAGCTTATTCCAAATGACCGGGCCGGATATACGAAAAGCGCGATCATACTACACGGGTTTATTTGATCGAGGGGGTTCAACTAATCGCTTAGAACCATTCAAATCTGCTGACCTCAAAGAAAGCTGTCTATCACTTGGGTCTTCTCAGATACATAGTTCAGATATATAGGCTGGTGCCTTTCCCTGGAGTGCTTTGAAGGTTGTCTACACATCCACTAACACACAATCCGAAGTGTGTGTTGTTTGGGTTAACTCTAATTACGCGACCTACTGGCTCCTGTCAGTTTGAACTCTTGTAAAATAATTTTTTTTAAATAACAAAAGATATTTTCCTGCTGTCATTCTGATTACTGTATTTTCTGGTAATAAAAAGTAAGTTAGGGCAATATTATATCCAATTAAATCCATAAATAGTTCACTAATGCGTCGCAGGGTTTTACCATAGAGGTATATAAATAGAGTCAACGTTCCTAGCAAAATCACCCTAAAAAATCGTTCCCGAGCGTGAAATACGAGGGGGGTGAAGCGGCTGTCGATGTAGCCCGAATCCTTCCGACGGCGAACGAACAGAAAGCAACGCCGACCGCACTGCGACCTGGAGCATTTCTTACCGGCGGCGCTTACCGACTTAAAATGATCTTTGAATTTTTTTAGCAATAAAAAGGCCAATTTACAGTATATTGATTATGGTAAAACCGATGAAAGGTTACACTCTTGGTTTTTCTATTTTTTACAGAACGACTTGTACAGTCATGTGCAGGCATTTTGCAGTAACCTTTGGAGATCCATACCCGGCGAGCGCTTGTAATCGACTGAAGCCCGTGTTATCTCAATGTAGCCAATTGGCCTCATTTATGTGGCCCATATTTCGAACGTTGATGTTTACTTCATTTGTATACCTCAAGGGGTTTTTCAATGGAAATAAGACAGTCAACACTTTGAGAAGGTTATTGCAATCAATTGCAACACTAATAATTGAGATAAAATACCAAAAATTTATTTTAAAAATAATTTGGTAAATGCACGTGATGAAATGAATAGTATTTAAAAGGGAGATTGTTCGTAATACCAGATACATAATTAATATCTACGTAACATTACCTGCTGCAATGCAACATCATCATTGTTATCCAAAGATAAAGATCTGATCAAGATTAGTCCGCGATGGTCTGAAATGAAATTATTACAGTAATATGTCGATAATGACGGTAATCTGAAATACATACACGTACCTCGTCGACCTTAGATATCAGTGACGTACCTACAGCATGGTAAAGCTATTATCAAATTGTTAGCGTCTTCGCGGGGCATTTCATTTCAAAATATTCATATTAACTACTGTTTTTTTTAATATTTAGAAATTGATTGAAATAATTGGATGATTTGAATAGGGCCGTTTTTTTGAAAAATCACCTCAGGGGTGCTGTAAAAATCTAATTATGTACATACAGATACATAAGAACATACTTACCTGGCAGGTCGCTTCAGATGAACACAGTTTTATTAGAAAATTTATGCTTAGAGACGGTATGATTTTTACAGTTGATATTTTATCCTCCTTTTCTATTGATGCTACATTTATTAGAAGATTGATGGCACAAGAAGAGTTAGTATTTATTTGAAATATTTATAATTTTTAGGACTGGAGAATATTTACAAAATAACCTTAAAAAGCTTTACAAGTTTTTAATAGATATAATTTATTTATTTTTGGGTCATATTCTTGTTTTATTGTACATTTTAGGTATATATTTTTGGCATCGTTAGTGCATATAATCCGATTTCTAATAGGAATATTTTGAAAACAACATTTTCTTTGACTTGAAAATTTGGTGTAAGAGGTGTGGGGGGGGGGAGGGGATTTCAAAATCATGACAACTTATATTCAGAACATCAATTTCATTAATAATCTACCAAAAGCCACATTCCAAAGATAGTACGCCTCTTTTTTAATCCGATTTTGTTATTTATTTATTATTATTTACTTATTAATATTTATGTATTATTATTTACTTATTATTATTTACTTATTAATATTTATGTATTATTATTTACTTATTAATATTTATGTATTATTACTTATTAATACTTATTATGTATTATTATTTACTTATTAATATTTATGTATTATTACTTACTTATTATTATTTACTTATTATTATTTACCTATTATTATTTACTCACTACTTCTTGTTAACAAAAATATGGTCACCCTATGATTGTGGCTAATTGAAGCACATATACTTTATGATAGTTATTTGGGTTACAATGAAATTATTATTGTTGTAATCTATAAATGTGCGGTCCAACTTAAAGATTTACTGTAGATTTTATAGTTGTTTAACTTTGGTGTTATTTACAAAAAAAATATAATACATCGTTTCACTAAAATCGCAGAGCCGCTCATCTCAACACAGGTCTAGTGAAATGAGTGGCTAATGTTTTTTTTTTTAATTTACGAATAAATAAATGTGTTCATAGAATAGGGTATTTTCACAAACTATGAAATAGTTAATATTTCTGATACTGAACGTCGCACTAAAAATGTGTAATTTGAATATTTTCAATCATAATTACTGATTTTAAAAACTATCCAAAACCACATTAACGCCATTATGATGAACATAACGCCACTGCTGGTAGCGGCGTGACGCCAACAACACCATATTCACAAACAAAAACGAACGTGTCGTTTTGGCGGCATATTAAAAATGCCACATTTTAAATCGTTGTAAAAAAAAACAGCAAAAATACCTATTGCGCATTTGAGTTTAGTTTTGACGAGGTTCGTTAAACGAGCCTTTACTGTATCAAGTTTCGATTTGTTTTCAATTTATGTAAATTGGTTTTGATAAGCGTAGCAAACATAATGTGCTAATTGCTTATCATTGTAAAGTATTATGCTTTGTTAATTCCATCAGTTTATGTTAATAGCCTTCAAACAATGTGTTGTTTTAATCCGCGCACACTGCACGTTCTTTACTGGGTTAATCAAATCATTATTAAATATACAATATAATGGACATTTTATTCACATATCAACAAAGAAAGTGCGCACTTTCTAATCACATGCAAGCCGGAATGATATTCGGAATGTAATTTACGTCAATTCAATTTTCCGGAATAGATTAGGTGTCTATTTCTTTATCTACGGAATTTCAGTGTCGAAATTGGCGATGGGTCATGACTCATTTTGTTAAGAGCGGGAGTCACGGTACCAGCTCAACATTTTCGTGCGACTCGATTGAACGACGGCTCATTAAAGAGCCGGCGCATATTAAGATTCGACTCCCAGTTCATGAGTTCATACGACTCCCAGCTCCTATGGCTCCTAGCGTATAGGTGTAGGTACAAAACGTCCAGATGCCAGACTGCCAGGATCCATTCAAATACATGCCTACACACGTGTAAATGCGGTAATTATTATTATCTCTACATGCGAATCTGCGAAGCCTTGAAAACAACTGCTTTAAAATGCGTCATGGCGCCTAATTGCCAGTCCAACGGTCGTGGACATAATTTAGTCTTGTAGAAATTGCACACATATACGATAATTTTATATTAAAAAAAATTAGAACATATTTCAACATGCGTCATCGTAGAAATACGTAAGAATACAATTGAGAAACATTTATCTTTTTAGATAAATAAATAATCTTTCATAAGTGCTTCCAAGGGTTGTCGAAAAGAGTCACAGTTCAATTGAGCCGTTGTACGGTTTACCAGGAGTCGTACGCTCACGGCTCATAAAAAGGAGCCGGCACAAATGAACGGCTCGTTTATGCACGACTCGTCGCAAGTCGAAATACTTTCAGATGAAATAGATAGGTGTTCAGGTGACAGTAAGGGTCTACATGTTTGCAACACTAAATTCATTGTTAATTATGGTAACAGGTCTTGGAACTTTCATTATTTTGACTTATATTTAAGACTAATCATCCCATAGACTTCTTCGAGATATGAAGCCTCCGCATTCAGAATGTCTGTGTACATATTGCAAACTTCCCTTGAAAACTTCAAGTTTTAATGCACTTAAAAAATACGTTATTTTTTTTTAAATAATCTCTATTCGATGTCTAGTTGAAAAAGTAATTATATGAAATTCCCTCGATAGAAAAAAAATCGCAAAGTACGCTCCGAAAAATATAAATAACAAGTGTGGTTCTGTTACTTAACATGTTATAGGTACGAAATAATTCAAACCGTTTCATTAAAAACAAAACGTGATGCGCGCGAAAAAAACACTGTTAGCACTTAATGCTTTTAAATATTGAGATGAATTGTTTGTTGGTGGGTGTACATACGAAATATGAAATAGAATAAATTGGTATTGTAAGTTTGATGCTTAAGTCCTTCGAGAAACTTTTAAAAATGCAGTATATGTTAGTTTTACAATAATATATGTTTTTTGAATGCATATTACGTTTCGTTTAAGTCGGTAGTCTCAAGACTTATGCTCTATTCTAAATAGGTCGCGTTTTACTAAATATTTTTTAAACAATCGCTTATTACACATGTGTTATTTACATTAGCGCCCTCCGTCACTCTTCCGTGTTAACATATCTCCTTTTCAAATAATGTTCATTTTCCTCTGGAAGGGTATTGCTGGGTCTTAAGTCCGATCTTTACTTTGTGGAAGAACATTTATTGAACTACGGGAAATAAAAATGTTACAAAAAATGAAGTATTATCTTAAATACTAAACATAAGACAGGAACTGGTATTTCAGAACCATGGGACACTGGACGAGTAGCTGACTCAAGGTTAGGGTAATATTACTCACTATCAACTTTTAACCTGTTTCTACACGATCATGCGACCTTCCTAACGCTAAAACGACTTTACCCACCTCCCCCTATCACTACTCTCTTCAACCATTAACTTTTTTATTTATTTATTGCCAAGTCTAGTTATAAATAATAGAATTAATGTGAGAAATCTACATTTTAAGGCCATTTTTTAAATAAATAAAAAAATACAAAATTTTACGTTAACTAGGAATTTTACGCTAAATACAAACAAAAACTTGAGTGTAACAAAAAAAAATTGACATGATAGAATTTTTTTGGTATTTTTTACGTTTTTATAAGAAAATGTATAAAAATCCTATGCAATTTTTTACTTGCGGACCTGTGTTATTGGTAAGATATTGAATTAGTTTGGTTTAGTTGGGAGGACATTCACAAACACTGCGAATATTATCAAAAACAAGGAATGAATCAAATACAATCAATAGAAACATCAAAAAGACACAATTTCTAGGCTGTAAATATTTGTCGAGCTAGAATTATAAAAATAAAACAAAAACATGAAAAATAGATCGGTTAGTTGATCAAGCGGTTCAAAACGTCGGGTTTGAGTCGTCGCGGGCTTAATCCTCTGCTAGTTAAGGCCCGGATCACTGCACATAGTAGCAGGATGAATTCAAATATTACCAGGTTACTCGTAATCTGGCAAGGTTGTATTATAATGCGGTTTTATATTTCACTTGTCACGGTAAACAGGCGCAAATCGTTAGTTGACTCGGAAAACTTAACTGATTTTTTAAATAACTTATTTATTATATTATATACGCCCTATAAGTGTAGAGCATTCTCACGAAATCTAAACACTTGAAAGCCATTAAAGTTCTGCAAAGGAAGCCGCCGAGCATCTTTATAGTTTTCATCGAATATTACTCCCAGATCCAGAATTTGTGACACTGGTGTTAATTTAGTATTATTTAATGTATGTTCTTGTAAGATATGATAGCGAGTTTTGGATAACCGTATTACTTGACATTTCTGGATGTCCAAAAACAAAGCATTTTGTTCGCACCGTTCACGTAGTTGATTTAAATAAGCTTGTAATGTTAGGCAATCATATACATGGCGTATTCTTTTAAATAATTTTAGGTCGTCTGCAAGTAGTATACATTATTTATTTATTTGTAAGAAACAAACAGCTTTTAATAAACATTTATATAAAAAGGAAGTTTAACAAAAAGGTGAGCCAACAAAGTTTCTTGTGCTAACAGTGGTTAAGTTCAGATGTTTTATTAGAAAAAACAAAATAAGAAAGAAGGGGGAAGAGGAAGATAGGATCGGGACAGAAGACCCTCTCGATACATTTTATACTGGTGCATCAATTTGTGGTTGTATGCATTACTTCGGTTCGATATTTTGAAAGGGTATTGTGAAGAATGTCGATATTGTGAAATTGTGCATCATATTGTGCACAAATACGGGGAATTGGAGAATTTATCCGGAGGTTGGTCCTGCATGCCGGCAAATGAAGAAAATCGGTTTGTCGGGTTGGTCTTGGTGGTATGGTATATAACATATTGCAATAAGAATGGTACGAGTGTGGCCACGTTTGGTGAGAGCCATCGGTTTAATGTTTCACACTCCATTTCGCAACTGTGTTAAAAATATTTTGTGCAGTGTCCAAAGTATCAAATAATGCACTCATTTATCTCCAGTAATTGTAATATAATAATAATTGTACTGATAAAATAAATGCATTTCAAGAGGATTATATTAATGAAGTCACATTATATCGTAGGGCATTATTATTCCAGGGGCGTGCCGTGATGTTTCTTCTAGTGATTTTGCAGAAAAAAAAACATTTGGGTGATATTTTGTGCCGAAGGTATTTTTTTTCAGGATTCTAACTCTTTCACGAAAGAGATGACCATCTATATATATATATAAAAATGTATGTTTGTCTGTCTGTCTGTCTCGATTTTCTCGAAAATTACTCGACCACAGTTTGTTCTTATTAGTACCGGGAAGGTCTAGAGAGAAGTTTGAATGAAATTCAATGTGTAAATCGGTTGCTATATAGTTTTAAAATTAGTATTAAAAACATTGAACCCGCCATGTTGTATTGAGGTTAGCCCATAGATATACCACTCTGGTTAGCCACAGATTACATATTCAAGAGAAGGTTTGTTTGGGTAGAATATTTTCAAAGTGGAAAATACATGTAGGGTACCTACTAAAGAACTTTTTTTTTTTTTGCCATAAAAGTCACGTTTTGTCAACATTTTAAATAAATAAATCTGTGATTAGTGGAAAAACAATCTGTGATGAATATGGCAATCATACTGGTGCCATTAATTATCACAGAAATCATTGCATCCTACAATCACACCACCAGAATACCAGATACAGAAGCTTTTTATGTACTATCGGACCTTAAATCAGTGATTTGTGTGATAATAAGTGAGATTAGATAAATATTATTTTATCTTGACAATCTTTAGGGATATCATACCTCTGACATTAACGAAATGCCGCCAATCATCCGAAAACCCAAGTACTTAAATATAACTCAACATCTACCCATAAGGTTATCGATAAAGCCAATAAAATGCTGGGATTTTCGTACTCCCTTTACACCGCTTACGAGTATATCCGCCCTCACTGAGAATATTGCACACCGACATGGATACCTTTATACCAAGCCCATATCGAAAGAATCGAGAGCAGTCAACGTAAATTCTTTAAGCATATAAATTATAAATTTAATTTACACTTTGTAAATAATACCGAATCCTTAAAATTCCATAATTTTATCACGCTTCAAACGCGACTCTTAATATTTGATCAAATCTTGAGTTCATTAATATAAATCAGATGTTAAACTACTCATCTAGTGATCACTAGGTAAAATACAGTTCTTTAATTTGAACGTTTATTGACTGAAATAAATAACTTTATAAATATTCACATACCGTCAACACCAACCCGATAAACCGATTTTTTTATTTGCCGACATGCCGGATCAACCTCAGGATAAATTCTCCAATTCCCCGTATTTGTGCGCAATATAATGCACAATTTCTCAATATCGACATTCTTCACAATACCCTTTCAAAATATTGAACCGAAGTAATACGCACAACCACACATTGATGCACGAATATAAAATATATCGAGAGCATCTCCTGTCCCGATCCTATCTTCCACTTCCTCTTCCTCCTTCCTTCTTATTTTGTTTTTTCTTTATATTGTTAGCTTCATAAATAAAACATCTGTATTTAACCAGTGTTAGCACAAGAAACTTTATTGGCTTACCTCTTGTTAAACTTCCGTTGTATATATATTTGTATTAAAAGTTGTTTTTTTCTTACAAATAAATAAATAATAATAGCAGTAGGTACCTATAAAACGTAAATAATATGTATTATTGTATTATCTAAAGAAAAAAAAAACTGTCGAATTATAAGCTCTGGCTTCATGAAATTTGCATACTTTTCTTTGTCTGAAATTTAAAAAATTCAACACAATTACACATGCTAAGCTCGCAGAGGAAGAAAATTATAGTAATTATTTTTTGAACCGATAATCAATTGCAATGGCCTCTCTGCGGCCATGAAGTTGGAAGAACTTGTATAAATTGGCGATATCAGTTCCCTTTAAAATCGGTGCAGATACCACTTCTTGGGATGATCTGTGCGGTGGTTAAAAGCCATCGATCAAATTTCTGAGCGCTATGATAAAATATTCGTGTTTCTGTTAAATTAATGTACAAAAGAGTTTTGGGAAACTCTTTACTCCGTTTTTTTTTAAATTTAATTGTTAATCAATTTTAATAATGTTATTATTAAAATTGCTGCAATTTTATTATTGTGACAGCTGTTTCGACGTTCAATGCCATTTTCAAACTGCGGTTAACCCACATTGTGACGAGTTATTTATATGATTTTATGTACTCCCACCCCATTCTAACTTGGGCGGGTTTTTAAAAATAATGATTTATTATCGGTAAAACTGATTTAGTAAGAAAATAATTAAAATTCTCTATTCTCTAAGGTTTTTGCATTTATAATGTGTTTCCCCGTATTTAAATGATAATGTTTTAATTGATTTTTTTAAATGTTATACAGACGGACCTCGGCTTTCGCACATTCGTCTTTCGCACAATTCGCTATTTCGCACATTTTTGAAAAATCATTTATTTTTTTTTTATTTTTTTGGCGACAATGCAAAAATGTTTTGTTTCCGTGCAGTTGTTTCCCTCTTGCACTATAAACCAGGTCCGTACTGTGAAAAGTGTTACATTCTGTTCGCACATATGCATTAACATACGAGCGCATGCATTTGTATGTACTAATTTGTACACACTCCCGTCTGATCTCGACAGGTTTAGTCTTGCGTCAGCGCACGTACTGTTCGCATTGTTCTGCGAGTTTTGTTTCAAATATTTCGCACCCGTTTTAACATGAGTGAGAAACGAAGAAACTGCGAAGTAGATATGGCTAAAACAAAATCAAGAATAAATTCATACAATCTAAACGAAGATGGATATAATAAAACGCTCTGAAAACGGAGAGTCTTATGCTTCAATCGGCCGTTCGTATGATATCAACAGGTCTACAATATGTTCGATATTAAAGAATAAAGATAAAATTAAAGAATATGTAAAAAAAATTGGAAATATATCATCTAAAATTGTTTCCAAAAGGCACGGCATAGTGATGGATGAAATGGAGAAATCTTGTGTTATTGGATAAGTAATCAAAATCAAGAAAACATCCCTCTGAGTACTTCAATGATTCAAGCTAAGGCTCTTAGTTTGCATAAAGATTGGAAGGATAGACTAAACGAAGATTCTAATACAGTGTTTCATGGAAGTAACGGATGGTTTTCAAATTTTAAAAGAAGGTATTCTTTACACAATATTAAATTCACTGGAGAATCAGCTGATGCGGATGAAGATGGTGCAAAAGACTTTATTTCGTCATTGTCCAAAATTATTGAAGATGGAGAATATATATACCTCTAGTCAAATATTCAATGTAGATGAGACTGGTTTATTTTGGAAGAAGATGCCTAATCGTACATTCTTATCAAAGAACGAATCAGTTGCCCTGGTCATAAACCTTCTAAAAACCGATTGACATTGCATCTTGGTGGAAATTTAGCTGGTGATTTAAAATTGAAGCCAATGTTAATTTATCAAGCAGAAAATCCTAGAGCATTGAAAGGGAAAGATAAAAAATTGCCTCCAGTCATTTGGAAATCCAATAAAAAAGCCTGAGTTACTGCTTTATTATTTAAAGATTGGTTCACTTCACATTTCGTACTAGCAGTAAAACATTATTGTGAAGTTAATAATTTACCATTTAAAGCTTTATTAATCTTAGATAACGTCCATAATGATAATGTCCAGGACACCCAATATCTCTACAAAATTTATATCCAGAAATCAATGTTGTGTTTCTTCCCCCCAATACTACGTATCTCATACAACCCATGGACCAAACGGTGATAGCTACGTTTAAACGATATTAAATGCGGTCGGTAATGAATCAGGCCATCAAGGCAACTGACATGGAAGGTGGGCCCAAATTAAAAGGTTTCTGGAAGAATTATAACATATGGAACGCAATAAACAATATTGGAGACGCATGGGATGAAATAAAAGAGTCAACAATGAAAGGTTCATGGAAGCAACTATGCCCACAAATGATGAGTGATAAATAAATTTTGACTCCAGAAACCATCACACTTGAAATAATTCACCTAATGAACGAACTAAACCTAGATGTTAACAGTGAAGATGTTAATGAAATGATTGAATCTCATTTTGAACCCTTGACTAATGAATTTATAATGAACCGACAAGATACAGCATTATTATTGCTTTGCTATTGCATTTGCATTATTATTGCTTTGCTGCTGAAGTTTTTAATTTTTTTATGTTTCAATCAATTTTTCCCCTAAGTTTGAGCTCCCGTAGTGTAAAATTACTCAGCTAACCGGAGCCAGTGAAACAATGACATCCCCAATTATCGGGGTATGTTGTGAGGCTGAAGGGTATTGGGAGGGGAAAGAGATGGGGAAGACGGAGGTGGGGGAGTACCTGGCTATTCAGATCTGGTCACCAAGCAAGGCTAAAGACATTTCGAGCAATGTTTCGATTTTGAGTGGTGGTCTTTCACCAGGGGGATACTGAGAGTATCTACCACTAGTCTGACGTGTAATGGAGTGCAGTTAATATTTTTTAAAGATTTCATGCACAGTTACTACCTACATGGTGGAAAAAATTATCAAAACATTTATTTAAACATTAAGAAAATGAACAGTTTTGCTCCATAGTAATTAAATAATATGGTAACCTTCCGGGATGGTGTGGGACCTGAAGGACAACGCAATGAACAGTTTTGCTACATAGTAATTAAGTAATATGTTAACCTTCCAGGATGGTGTGGGACCTGAAGGACAACGCAATGAACAGTTTTGCTCTATAGTAATTTAATAATATGTTAACCTTCCGGGATGGTGTGGGACCTGAAGGACAACGCAATGAACAGTTTTGCTCTATAGTAAATATGTTAACTTTCCGGGATGGTGTGGGACCCAAAGGACAACCCAATGAAAAGTTTTGCTCTATATTAATTGAATAATATATCAACCTTCTGGGATGGCGTGGGACCCAAAGGACAACCCATTGAACAGTTTTGCTCTATAGTAATTGAATATTATGTTAACCTTCCAGGATGGTGTGGGACCTGAAGGACAACGCAATGAACAGTTTTGCTCTATAGTAATTGAATATTATGTTAACCTTCCAGGATGGTGTGGGACCTGAAAAATAACTCGGTGACGGACGCGGATGTGCAGCTGAATGACAAGATGGCACAACACCACAAGCACGTGTTCCTACCCGACAAGCTGCAGGAAGCGGTGCACGCGCACGTGCGCCTAGGGACTGGGCCGGGAGCGCGCGGGCCGCCCGAGGCGATCCAGCCGCAGCGCATGTTCGTGGTGCACGACAATGTGGAGGTCAACGAGCCCGGGGATGTGTCCGACTACTCCACCGTGCTGGACGCGCCCTTCTACCGCATGCTCATGGAGGAGGACGACGAACCGGGTGCGTTATTTTATGAATTTACCGCACACCAGGAGTATTTATATATTGTATATTCCACTTTGGAATTGATTCCACAAATGCAGATCTGGAGGTGGGTAGTCTTACTGTGTACTCGTACAATACCTAATTGCCTCCAGAAAATCAATCTCTATCTCCATTTCATCATTTACCATCAACCATTTTAAAATGATAAATGTTTTCCTAACATTCGTGCTTTATTCCTGTGTGTATAATTATTAATCGAGATATTTCTCTATTTTAGGTTATGTGAAGCTCAAGAAATTGGAAATTCTGGAAAACAGACTCAGTCGCGATGAATCCAAGATCATGATGAATACAACAGAACAGTTAAACAAAGCCCAGTATTCTAGTGACAGTGAAACCGAATCAGAAGAGTCGGGAATTAAATCTAAAGAAGAGGAAATTACGGAGGGGACTAATTTCATGAATGAGCTCAAAGAACAAATTGACGTCCAAGCAATTAAGAAACCGAACAATTTGCGGATAAACATAGATCATATGATAATCAATAATGGGGGGCCCAAATCTCCGAGGAAAACAGACACAGGAGAAATCATAACGGAACGCAGACCTAGTGGAATATTGAAGTCGACCAATAGAGCGGTGATTCACGGGCAACTTCAACCCTCGGAACCCAAACAGAAGAGGAGACAGCGGGCGACTGCCAGCAAGGTCAGTCCCAGCGGGAGCGAGAGCTCCGGTTACAGAACCAGCTACAGCCCGCAGACGGAATCCAGCGGCAATGAATCCGACTACGGATATGCAACTATCACGGCGGCAACGACGCCTAGAAAGTTACAGAAGAGTCGAACAGCCAATTTCAGCGACAGCACTAGCATTATTCCCGCAAAATGCATAACGGCAGTAAACGTGAAGACGTTTAGCGATGATGGCGACGAGGAGGATGAAATTGACGAGGCTTACAGCGCTCGTTATGGCACACAGTTCCAAAGAATGTATTATTTGAATTCATTTAGTTTCATGGGTAACTTCTCAGACATATTTCTGATGAAGTTAGCGCACTCCTTAGGGCTAACAGAGTCTCTGAATGATGCCCTGACTCAGGGTGCAAGCATCTATTGTAATGTTAAAAAAGGCCTGCCCAAGTCAATTTCGTTTGAGATTCTCCCCGCTCTCAATACGACCTGGCCAGACATTGCGAAGGAATGGACAAATAGACGCAGAAAGATGATACGCAATCCCCGAACCAATTTCACCTACCAGTGGCCAACGCAGGTCATGGTCGGCAAGGCTGAAGGACTCGGCTGCCTCATCGTGCCCCTGGGATTCCGGCCCACTAGAGGAACTAATCCAGACCAGAACTTGCAGTGGAAGCTCACCTTCCCGGCCGTAGAGAGGTTCCTGGAGACGTGCCTGGCGCACTCCCACGTGAGGTGTTACCTCTTCACCCTAGTGTTGTTTAAAACCTTCATTAAGACTGACGCCTCCAAGGCAGGTTTAGACTATACGCATGTCAGGAACCACCTGTTCACGCAATGCGAAGACAACTACGCCATGTGGCCGGAAGACAGATTGGGCGAGACCTTGAGAATATTCTTGAAATCTTTTTACCAGCTCATAATGAAAGGGAGGATGTCCGATTACTTCATTCCTAAGTGTAACATTCTCAAAGGAATCCCCACAAGCATTCTACTGAAGCAACAGAGAATGTTATATGATATTTTGGAGTCCCCGGTGATGCATTTACTTTCTTGCCTGCGAAACCTGAAATACATGAGATCCAACTTTTATCCAGTGTTGGATTACCAAAAATTATATCAAATTTTGACATCTACCAATGTATTAAAAATGATTAATCCTAATTTGCCAGGCCAGGAAGAAGATTCAGACGACTCCGATCTAGAAATAACTCCCACCACTGGATTCTGGCAAGACATGAAGAACACTCCTAAGGACTCCAAGGACCCCCGGGACCACAAAGTTCGGGACACGGGTTACCAGAGGAGAAAGAACTTCCAGCGTAATATTGATGCCAAAAAGGCAGGAGAGAGCCTTGTCAACAATCGCAAGACAGTCAGAGACCCGATTGACAGAAAGGTACATAGTATTTTCAATTAATTAATATAAAAACTTGTTTAAAAAGGGAATCTGTATTTAACCGCCTACATCAAAGAAATATTTTAAAACTTTTGTTTTATTTTTCCAGGCGATAGTCCCCCCTCATTTGGAAGCAAATAAGAGACGTCTGATTTTGGAATTATTCATTCCGCACTTCCTGGCAATGGCCGAGACCAGCGAGAGATTGGACGCCAGCCGGCAAGCCATCATCTACCTGGAGCATGCCAACCGGCTGTCTTTTCTGCTGAAGGGTGAGGCCGGCGGCGAAGGTGCGGGTCGGGAGTTCATCGCCATCATCCGGGAGAAGACAGAAATACTCAAGAACAAAGTTGGAAACCCGGGGGCGCCGCAGGTTCCCAAAAGAAATGAAAGCTTCAGCTCTAACTCTGGCAGACCCGGCACGAGCGGAATAAAAAAATTAAAATCCGACCAATACATGAACATAGAAAATGTCAATACTTCCGAACAACATAACGTTAAAGCCAGCGAACCCGTCAGTCCAACTGTCAAACTGGCCAGCATCGTTCTGGCAGATGTTCACGTGGAGAAAGAAAAGCCAAAGTTCTTCCGCGCATTATCCTTCCAAAAGGTAGAAGAAGAAGATGAAGACGAAGATGATGAAGACGATGAAGAAGACGATAGCGACGACGAAGCAACCGTTTCTAAATTATAACCGAATCTAAATAACTATTGTCACAGGTCGACATACTTATCTATGCAGTCGGTGATGTTAACTCTGTAGATATTGTGGTCTTTCAATAGTTCCTCTTTTGACCACCTGCAGAGATAAGTATATCAGTCTGTATATGCTACATTGTAAATACACATTATTTATTAAATCAGTATTAAATTAAATTTTAGATAAAAATATTACTCTCAGTATTTTATTTGACTTACTTGAACACCGTGCTCCTGATAGAAATCTCCCGTTCCCATACTGGCGTACAGCTTGTATCCCATCTTATACAGAGCTCGGATGCTAGGCAACAGTTCCATTTTATGCTAAAAACAAAAACAGAAATTGTGTAATCCATCATTCCAGGGGGAGACTGTAGAATATTGTAGAGTGCTAGAAAAGGTCTTACTTTGAAACTACCAATAGAGAGTAAGATTGCTTTCTTTGGTATTTGGAATCCCGTGCTCATTAATGCTTTCAAATATGCTTCATATCGATTATCTCCGAAGCACGCCACCTCCCCGGTGGAAGCCATCTCCACCCCCAGCATTACGTCCGCTCCAGACAGGCGGGAGAAGGAGAACTGCGGCACCTTGACGCCCACCTTGCCGCAGCCCATGAACACCGTCACGGGCTCCACCTTCTCGCCGATGATAACGCGTGTCGCCATGGCTACGAAATCGTGATCCAATGTTTTGGAAACAAAGGGAAACGACCGAGATACTCTCACGTTGCATTCAATGACTTTTAGATCATTATCCTTAGCAATCAGTTGCATGTTGAACGGACCCGAAACGTCCAGAAGCTCGGCGATTATTTTCGCAATTTCTTTAATTTTGGCAAAGGTTTCCTCATTAATGTCTTGAGCCGGAGTGACGAGGGTAGCGTCTCCCGAGTGAACGCCGGCATTCTCCACGTGTTCAGAGACGGCCATACAAAGGATTTCTCCGTCTGATGCTACAGCATCTACATCTATTTCTTTAGCATCCAGCAAGAATTTGGAAATGACGACAGGGTGATCTTTGCTGACATCACTAGCCGCAGTGAGGTAAGCCTCGAGATCTTGGTTAGAATGAGCTACGTTCATGGCCGCCCCGCTTAGAACATACGACGGCCTCACCAGACAAGGGTAGCCTACTTCCTCACAGAAGTCAATGGCTGACTTGAGGTTGGTGAGTTCCTTCCAACGAGGTTGTAATATTCCCTTTCTGTCCAACATTCGAGAAAACTTGAATCTGTTTTCTGCTCCGTCGACACTTTCTGGCGAAGTCCCAAGAATTTTGGCTTGCTGTCTGTGCAGGTCCATTGCAATGTTGTTGGGGAGCTGCCCGCCCATGGATATAATGATTCCTTCGGGATTTTCTAAGTTATAAATATCCATGACAACTTCAAAAGATATTTCTTCAAAGTAAAGACGGTCGCACATGTCATAATCGGTACTGACAGTCTCGGGATTGTAATTGATCATGATTGTTTTCTTGCCCAAATTACGCAACTCTCGTAAACATCCGACAGCGCACCAATCAAACTCCACGGAGCTACCGATGCGGTAGACTCCGGAGCCCAGTACCATGATATGTCCCCCGGGGAAGTCTAAATCGTGTGTGGAAGCATTATAGGTCACGTAGAGGTAGTTGGTGCTGGCCGGCCATTCAGCGGCGACAGTGTCTATTTGCTTAACAAACGGAGTGATTCTGCTCTCAATTCTCTGTTTTCGAACGGCAAGTTCTGTACTCTTGACAGCTGCGGCAATTTGCTTGTCAGAAAAACCTAACTGTTTGGCAGCCAGCAGAACATCGTAAGGAAGATGTTTTTGATCTGTAGATTCTAAAAGCATGTGGTACTCAATAATATTTTTCATTTTTTGTAAGAACCACTTGTCAATTTTAGTGAGTTCGTACAATTTATCCAAAGTGTATCCGGCTTTGAGAGCCGCAGCAATGACAAACATTCTCTTATCAGTCGGTTCCTGGAGCTCCTCATCATTGACAGGTTTCAAATTTGGATCCAAACCGGTAGCATTTTCATCCACCATACGCAATGCTTTTTGAAAAGCTTCTTCGAATTTCCGTCCTACGGCCATGGCTTCTCCCACACTCTTCATGGAACTGCCAATCTTTGTACTCACACGGCTGAACTTTGCCAAATCCCATCTTGGAATCTTAACGACACAATAATCGAGACTCGGTTCAAAACAGGCAGTGGTCACTCCAGTAACGGAGTTTTTAATTTCAGCCAAAGATCTTCCGAGAGCGAGTTTGGCAGCAACATAAGCGAGAGGATAACCAGTTGCCTTACTAGCTAAAGCAGAACTTCTGGATAATCTTGCATTTACTTCGATGATGAAAAACTCTTCAGAAAAGGGGTTTAGCGCATATTGAATATTGCATTCTCCCACAACACCGAAATCTCGTATGACTTTGATAGCCGTATTCCGAAGCATATTATATTCTCGGTTGGACAATGTTTGACTCGGAGCCACCACGATAGACTCTCCCGTGTGGATACCCAGGGGGTCGAGGTTCTCCATATTGCAAACAGTTATGCAATTGTCAAAGGCATCCCTGACAACTTCATATTCCACTTCTTTCCACCCTTTCAAGGATTTGTCGATAATCAACTGTCCCGAATGTGCAAAAGCTTGATGAGCGAGTAACCTCAGTTCTTCTTCGTTGTTAGCAAATCCGGAGCCCAGACCTCCGAGGGAGAAGGCAGCGCGGGCCATGACGGGGTAGCCGATCCCCTCCGCCGCCTCTAGAGCCTCCTCCACAGAACACACGGCCGCACTCGGAGCAACCTGTTCTCCGATACTATTTATTCTTTCGGCAAATATTTTCCTATCTTCAGTATCGATAATAGACTGTATGGGGGTACCTAAAACAGAAACATGGTACTTTTCAAAGACTTTTGTTCTTTCAAGCTCAATTCCGCAATTTAGAGCAGTTTGACCTCCGAATGTCAGCAGGACCCCGTTGGGTCTTTCTGACCTGATGACCTGTTCCACATATTCAGGAGTCAGAGGCAAGAAGTAAACTTTATCGGCCATGCCCTTAGAAGTTTGAACTGTAGCAATATTTGGATTGATTAGTACAGTCTGAATCTTTTCTTCTTGAAGAGCTTTGATAGCTTGAGATCCGGAATAATCAAATTCTCCCGCTTGTCCGATGGAGAGACCACCCGAACCCAAAATAAGAACCTTTTTGGGTTTTTCAACTACAGGGGTAAAGAATGAGAGTTTCTCGGTCAGTAACTGTTTGATGCTTTTGTCTAGAACAGCTCCCGAGCAATTAGCTTTGACAGAATCAATGAAGATGTCAAACAGTAGTTCCAGGTCTTCGGGCCCGGCGGTGTGTTCTGGGTGAAATTGGACGCTGAAGAATGGCAATGAGTTGTGAATGATTCCTTCGTTGGAGTCATCGTTCTTGTTGGTGAACAAAGGTTCCCATCCGTCGGGTAAGCTAGAGACGTCTGCTGCGTAACCGTGGTTTTGAGAAGTCATGAAGCAGCGCCCCGTGCCATGATGGATGCATGGTAGATTGTGGCCCCTGTTTCCATAGCTGTAAAGAGATTACATCATTATAGGTTTACACTGAATAGATGTTTGTGGTCAGACAGCTAGATAAACAAATCGATTTGTGGTTTAATTGTGATAAATGTTTCAATAAACTAATAATAATAACAGTTAATTTCTATTGCTCAGTTTTGTGAAAGTTCACCTTAAGTGCGCTTTACATTAACTCTAACCTAATATAATTGCAAAATAACACATATACCATTTAGTATATATTTTAAATTCACTCCTTATAGCCATTACTCGTTATATAGTGTAGTGTATAATATATTCTCAAAATATTACTTTTTTTAAATATACGTACAAACATATTACAAAAATTTACACTTTTACTATTTATAATTTTGAAACTGTCAATTCATGGTGGAATACCAATTTAATATGAATTTTTTTGATTAAAAAACCTGTAATTATCTTCCATTTGTTTATTTTTTGACCGGACCGGTTTCTTAAGGGTAAAATTTATAATCATTGATTGATTCAAAGATTTTACTTTCATGTTTCTCAATTTCCTCCTCAAAACACTCAACGCATTATAACCTATCACCTGGGTCGGGGCTTCCAAGAAAAAATCACAAAATTATACATCATATCTCTAGCTTGCTGTGTGTATGGTTTCAATTGTAAAAATCTCACTTGTCATAAATCACTAGCTTCCGCAATTGTTATTGGTTTCAGTTGTAAAATTTCACTTATCTAAAGATCCGACTACACGCAGCGACTTGGATGCGCAATCAGTTTGTGCGAAATTTTGGACAAAAACCACAGTACACTGTGCGGTGTCCATACGACAGCGACTTGCATGCGCAAACAATTTATGCAAAAACCACAATATACTTTGCAGCATCCACACAAGAGCGACTTGTATGCGCAAACAGTTGCAGTGTGCAGAGAATCAACCGTTTTCATCGGACAATTGAAATTCTCCCCCGTCCATATGCTCAAGATTACCTGTGCAAACCGGTTGGTGCAAACTTGTCGCAATCATTTGCGTATTATGCAGTTTTGCCATCTTCATGTATTTGCTAACTTGTTGCAAATTAACATTTGTGCAAGCCGTTTGAGCGGTAATCCGTTTCGCCGTCTTAACGTACATGCTTACTTGAGCATATTAGAGTTTGTGCAAGTAAGATTGAGTATGTAAACGGATCATTAATCGGTGATGCACAACCCGCAGCCCAATTTCGTACGTCCCACTTGGCTTTATAAATCTAAATGCAATTCTTGAAAACGCTGGCTGAGAACATTTTTTATGGAGTTTTTTATTAATTCATACCGCATGTCCTAAATAGAACAAAATTGAATGAATCTGTTTGCATCACACGAAAACCAAAAATCCCCAAAAATGCAAAATCATGAAATCCACAGTCAACCCCGTCCCCAATGAAAAAACGTACGTCGCGAGGCACGTTTGATTAAAGCAACCCCTCTGCTGAAACTGTTGACGTTTCTATTGGTTTTTAAATTAATTGACGATGAGTAGTAGTTATACAAAAAGATATAAAAAGGGAACAAAATTGCGAAGCCCAATTTTCGAATGACTTTTGCAGATTTTATATGACAATTTTACATAGTGCCTGATAATAGTAATCGGATGATTTGTATAGCGCCATTTCCATGAAAAATCACCTCAAGGGCGCTGTACAAATATTACTTCCTATTTATTCTCTATCTAATTATGTACAAACAGATAAAGAAAAACATACTTACCTGCAGCTGGCAGCTGGCAGCTGGCAGGTGGCAGCTGCAGGTCGCTTCACATGAACACAGTTTTATTGGAAAAATTTAAGCTTAGAGAAGATATGATTTTTACAGTTGCTATTTTATCCTCCTCTTCTATTAGTACTGTATCAAATTATAACTAGCCGTTGAAAATAATAGCTAAATATAATTATAAATAAAAAAATATAGCATTAACAGTTAATAAATTGAATATAATATCGAATTGTAAATATTTCCCAATGGAGTCAACGGGCTGGCTGTCAGCTGGCCAGGTACCTATTGTTATATCAGTATTATCGCCAAAAAAGGGTTAACAATTTACACTTCGTGAACGATATTATGTGATATTTGGAATGGTCTTTTTATGACCTTCCTACTAGACGTTTATTTTGGATTTCCGTATTCCAAACGGCCGATACGTAGCGCCAAGCTTCAGGGAAATCTATCATTGGGAAGCAAAAAATAGCATTTAGTAGTATTTATCAAAAGTAATATTTATCAATACTAATATTTTTCAACGCAGTCAACGAGTCAACCTGCTATGCATGAACCCGTTATATCAGTATTATCGCCAAAAAAAGGGTTAACAGTTTCCACGTCGTGAGTAATGTTATAGAACATTTGGAATGGTCTTTTAGTTATGTACCTTCCTTACTAGACGTTTGTTTTGGATTTTCGTATTCCAAATGGCCGATACGTAGCGCCAAGCGTCAAGGAAGTCTATCGTTGGGAAGCAAAAAAATAGCATTTAGCAGTATTTATCAAAACTAATATTTATCAATCCTAATATTTGTAACGCCTGTTGGAATATAATTTCAACATGCGAATATTTTTCAATGCCGTCAGCTGGGTACCTCTTTTTAACACTATTGGCGCCAAACATTTCAACGATGTTACAGGATTATTATTATTATGTGTGTGCGGGATATTCCCCGTTACATGGGATTCCCTGATACGATTGGGATCATTATTTGTTCCTTTTTGCTGTTTAGTGTCGTATCGATCGTTTAGTTTGATTGTACTGGCTTTTCGCGCGTATATTAGACTTGTTTTGATAGTTTTACTTTATATCAGAATTGAAAACACCGAATTTGCAAATAATTGAGGTTGGATTGGAATTTATTAATAATTTATAGTGCGTTATGACTTTTAATAGTTAATATAATAGAATGGAGTATATTTTTTTAGTAGACAATATTATTTCGAAAAATATTATATAATACCTACGTAAATTAGTATTTTATTTTGCTGATTTAAAATATTATTAGTGCATACGATTCGACGTCTAGACTTATTTGTAACGTAGTATAAAATAACAATACATAGAAAACAACATACTCCGCTCTACTAAAACTACCCAGTAATATACACACAAGCATATTTGTAAAGTGTTTACTACTTGTTAGTGAAGATTGACTTGTTAATAAATAAATTTGTGAAATTAGATTCAAAGTGAAAAATAATAAGTAATTATTATACTTACTATAAAGTATTAAACGGTTATTGTGTTTGAAGTGGAAATAATTAATTGAATGAAGTGACTTCCTAACTGCATAATATAATGGCGAAGAATTATCGAACTGATTTTGTGGAATTATTTCCAATCTGACGAAAATACATAAATCGCAAAATGTAATTTTTGTAAGCTTACAGTGTCATACAAATCAACAATTTCAAATTTAAAAAGCCATTTAAAGAACAAGCGCACGATAGAATTTTGTTCATTTGGATCTGCTACATCTAACGAAGTTGGATAAAAACGAATGTCTCTCTTTGTGCACTTTTATGGACCCACGTTTTAAGATGAATTATTTCTCGAATCCGGATACTATTACTGTGATTAAAAACATAGTTCGAGAACTTATGTAAAGGGGCTACCTACTCGCTCGGAAGGACAAGACTTTTCGCAAGAGATTTCGGAAAATCAAACCGAATCTTCAGATGAACCGCTGTCATTTTGGAATGCAATAAACTCAGTAGTGGAGAAGATTAAGCAATTGAATGATCCAACCAGTAAATTCCAAAAAGTATCTTGAAATGGATCTTCTCGATAGAAAAAGTTGTCTCCTGAAATGGTGGAAGGAACATGAAATATATTTTCATAATTTAAAAAAAAATCTTTATTGAACAATGTGGTATTGTAGCAACCTCCTTTCCATGTAAATGAATTTTTTTACAAAACTTGACAGATCATATCCAACCGCAGGTGCAGTCTTAAGGCTGGAAAAGTGCGGCAGTTGGTGTTTTTCATAAACACATATTATTTTGTTTATTTTTCAATTCACCATAATCTTACGTATAACGTTGAAAAAAAACAGATGCGCGAAATACTTGGACCTGCTTTTTGTACAATTTGAATGCTTTATGATAATAATAATATGTGTATGCACTATATCTATACACATATTAATAAAATAGGTAAAGAATGAGGCTTCCCCGAGTACGGAGCAATAGTAGACTTAAAATACAAACAGTCCTACGGAAAATGGGTATTCGGGCAGTAGCTAAATCGCTAGGAATAATCATCATCGTCTCGTCAACGTCGGCGTTATTTATAACGGTTATTTTCAACAGCTGAAAATCATCAACGATAACGGCTTTGGCGTTGGATGGAATTATCGTCAACACCCAGTAGTATCTTCTATTGATATTACATTTATTAGAAGATTGGTAGTACAAGAAGAGTTGGTATTTATTTGAAATATTTATAATTTTTAGGACTGGAGAATATTTATAAAATGACATAAAAAAGCGTAAGAAGTTTTTATAAGATATTAATATATTTTTTTTTTACACATATAGTTCTTTACAGCGTTGAAAGCTATGGACGCATTTGCACACTGATGTGTGAATTTTTTTTCTTATTCTATAAGTGACGTTAGGTAAACACTAACCGGCTAGCCTAGCTACGCAATTTACATGTGCATTTCTTCCATTTATGGATACGATTGTCTGAAAAAATGAGTTTTAAGTTTAGTTCTGAATTCTGTAGTCTTTGATCATTCTCAAGTCATGTAGCAGGTCATTCCTGATACTCCTGCGGCACGATCACCGAACTTAGTTATTACGTATGCACTTTGGTTCCATCAACCTCCCGATAGCTGATGAATAGGAATGTTTCAAATTGCCGATAATCTTACACAGGTACAGGTAGTGGGCACAAATTATTAATTCATCCCTAACGGGTTTTAAGGAAGTTCCGGCCAGCTGCTGCTCCACTTGCCGCCGCGCTCTGTTGCCACCTCTGTCTGTTATTAATTACTTCGAGAAGTGTTTTTTTTTTTCAGATCATAGATCTATGTATGTATTTACAAATTGTGTTGACAAAATTATTTGTACAGTATATCAGTGAAGCGTCCTCGTTATAAGAGCCAACGAATTTATAAAGATAATTTTGAACCAAAATATCATTGGGCAATTGCTCATAATAGCCGTGGACTCGTGATACTACCGCGATCGTTGTGACAAAGTTTGATTGTATTAAATTTCAATTAAATATCGTTTTATATCTATAATTTTCATAATGCTGGCTCAAGAGTTTCTCTGAATAATGTAGACCTTAAATGTTTTCACATGCAACTCTAGAAAACACAGTAACATTCAATATTTTTAAACACACAAATACCTACTTATTGACCCCATTTATTTAGTTAAAACATTGGCTTACCTCATTTTGTAAGTCTTGCATCCAACAGCAGTCGACAAGATCTGATGTCCAAAGCATATTCCAAAGATTGGTTTAGTAGCACCTGAAGAAACCAGCTTCCTGATCTGGTCGACAGGTTCCTTGCAAGTGGCTGGGTCTCCGGGCCCGTTGCTGAGGAATAGTCCATCAAATTCCTCGGGGTCCAGCGGGTGGTTCCAGGGCACCACCACTATCCTAACGTTCCTCTTCAGGAGACATCGCAGCTGGTTGTATTTCAATCCGCAGTCCATAACGCAGATTGTGGGACTTCCCGAAGGGTTGTAGATGATTGGTTTCTGAAAATAAGAATTCTATAATATAATCACCATTTAACTTCTGGTGTATCACGTTTCTGCAAAATACAACGCCACCCATAAAGTGGTATGTTGAGCGGCATATGCTTAGTAATTAATTACTGCTGTTTGGCATAATTATGGTTTTGTAAATTGTACTGTCTTACTATAGTTCGACCACAAACAAAAAACCATTCCCTAGTGCCTTCCGGAATGAAGGGGGGTGCGGAAAGGGACTGCCACAAGGTAAGCCCATTTTACATACTCTTAGAAATTATCATGCCTAACGATTATTTTTTTGGTGAATAAATATGTAAAACTTGAAAAAATATATGTTGGCAATACATATTTTTACATTGTTTTCTTCATATAGAATGAACCGCCCCTCGCTCTTTATTTAGAAAGAGATATAAAATACAAGAATTTTATGTCTTAATTGACACTTTTAACAACAAAAAGAGAAGTTTCCTTGAGTACTCTCTGCGGCTATCTAAAATTATGCAATCATTTGAGACCACCTGAAGCTTTTTTAATGTCGGATTTTTTTCTCAGCGTGTATATTCTTTACAAAAATCATCAACAATAATTTTCTTCTTGTATGGAAATTGTTTCCCCTTTGGGGGTTGGAGTTAATACGTGAACAGTTGATTCACCCGTTGCCACACTTTCTGATTGCTAGGTGTTCAAATATTGTACGTATAAAACGGGCTTTTTCGTGTTCCAGCCCAGAACTGTTACCTACGAGAGCTAGCGAAATACTAATAAGTCCCGCCCATTCTGTGCGTGGGAAGAGATCCGCGTCTCCGCGTGGTCTTTTGCTTATGGTCAAGCTATAGATAATATTTTTATAAATTAATCAAAATTGTTCGTATACATGGAGCATAAGTTGTTTCCCCAGAATAGCTACTTATATTGAGAGAAATGATTATTTTCTCCCCCATTTTATATAAAAAGGTTAAATAAAGAAATCCAAAGATATTTTCATGATTTTATTATATTTTCAGAAAGCTAAATAAGTGTCCTTCACAATGAAAATAAAATAATATGATGTTTTCCTCTAAATAAATATATGTAGTAATATGACATTGAAAATCATCGTAGCAAGGTCGATGATGCTTCCACAACGGCGACACTTTTTGCCAATAAAATAAATATGTTTGCACGTGACGAAACGACAAGATAGCCAGCCCAATGAAATATATTTTATAATTTCTTCAAAAGATCGGTATTCACTTTGTGGTGTCATTATTAATAAATTAATTAAACAAAATACTATAAAATCGGGTCAGGTGGCTTGCTAGAGAATGCCGCTCCGGCATCACTGGCACATGATGTATACAAATGTCAGAGTACCACTCCAGCATCGCTGGTACACAAGCGGTTAAGCATTACTGCAAACAACACAATGTATACCTGATGAGAGATTTTGAAATAATGCATCTAAAGAATGTATATGCGCTTAGTAGCTGCATGATGTATATTTAATGCGCACATAGCTTTTTGGTTGAGCCGAGTCGAGGTGAGATAATGTTTATAACTAAACGTCGCTATCAAAATTAACCAGAACAGCCAGACGTGAGGCAGGTAATGGACATGTGCAAGGAATAAGAAAAGGATATTTTTTAAATTACAAACTTTAAATCCTAAAATGTATGTACCAAAGCAGTAACAACTCTCAAACGTTTAGTTCTGGCATCGTGACATTTCCAGAGATTTGAAATATCCATTTGTTTCATATTTTTCAACTGGTCGATAACAATAATTAAACAGTTAAAAAATATGGACCAGCCCTTAGGGCTGGGTCCGAAATTAAGAAGTTAAGGACAACTCTGGAGGCACCCAAGTAGTAAAATAACAAATAATGATCAAAAAGATTATTGTGTTATCATAGTTCCTTGAAAAATAATGATTTTTACATCCAAACTGCAATTTTTATGTACATATTATTGAAAATTGCTATTTCCATAAGTACCTGTACAGAGACTTCAGCAACCAGATTCCTCTCATTAGGGTTGGTGAAAGGCCTGTCGGGCCCGGGCTTGGGGATGCCGGGCACGATGCGCCCCATGATGGTGCCGCACTCGCGCAGCTTCTTGGTGAGGGCGCGCGTGTCGATGCCGCAAATGCCTGGCACGCCCTGCTGCGCCAGCCACTGTGACAGCGTGCGCGTCTGGCGCCAGTGGCTCGGGGACTGGCAGCACTCGCCCACTATCAGGCCCTTGGCCCAGATGTGGGAGGATTCAAACCACCTAAAAACAAAATTATAATAAATTAAACAATGTATCTCTGCGTATCACTTTATTTATGGAAATGCAACAACCAGATAAAACTTTGTTACTCTTCAACCCCTCTTTTGCTCCTATCTATCTCCGTCTCCGCTACTATTTAATCATTAAATTAATTAAAAATTATTTTGTATTCACCTATTTGTAATACAAAATTATTTTTATTTAATTTATTAATAATGACGCCCAAAGTGAATACCAACCTTCTGGTTTTTGCCAGAAACTTCTCTATAAGCAAGCATACGCAACGGGAAAATCGGATCCATGCATCCCCTTCCACTCGTAAATGCACCTTGCACATTCCATATTTTATCCTTTGTTTTCATTTGTACCCTTTCAATCAATATCGTACCATACAGTTTTCCAACTGAACTTAGCAGGCTAATATCCCTGTGATTTCCACATTCCATACTTGACCCTTTACCTTTATATAGAGTCATGATCACAGCCCTTCTCCGATCTAATGGTGTGTAACCCTCCTCAAAACACTGTTTAAAAAATTTGCATAATCATGTTTGAATTGTAAGGCAATCTTCCTTAAAGTATTCAGCAGCAATATTGCTGAAACCAACAGCCTTACCATTCTTCATATATTTAATCCATCTTTTTATTTCATCCATGCTGATTTTGGTAACATTCAGCCCATCGTCTTTCATACCTGATTCGCCACTGGAATCACTATCACTATCAGTCGGGCTGCTTTCAAAGACCTTTTAAAAGTATTTCATCCATCTCTGTTTTATTTCGTTCTTATTCGTCAACATTTTTCCATCTTTCGATTTTATCACTTTCATACACCCACATTCTGGACCATTCCGGGACTTTTTGAGCTCATTCCAAAACAGTTTAATATTTTCTTGGAAGTGGTGGGTCATTTTGATCCCTTCTTCGTCTTCCAGACGTTTCTGTTGTTCTTTCACTCCAACACTGACTCTTTTCTTACATCCCTCGTATACTTCTTTCGCTTGATTCCGCTCTTCGCTAGGAGCACTGTCAGTCGCCATCAGACATAACCACGCTTTCTTCTCTTCGACCAGTGATTTAATCCACCATGCATCGCCTTTCTTCCTACCTTGTGTACTTATTCCACATACCTCTCTAGCAGACACGCCCACAATACACGTCTATCAGTTTATCTATTTAGTTGTCTTAGTTATTGCTGCTTTCACTCATAGATTTTTTCTTCAAGGTCCATGTTCGCTCCAAGGGAAATTATTTTCCTCAGGGCCTTCTGTTTGTAAGTAATAAAACATTTTAAATATGGATTGCCCCTTATAATAACGTAGGAGGGGTAGGGATAGTCAACTGAATAGAACAGTGCTCACCGTGGCAGACCATGCTCATCTTTCTCATCATCAGGTACTCCGTAGTTCCCCACCAGCGGGTAGGTCAGCACCAACAGCTGGCAGTGGTAGGAGGGGTCCGTCAGAGACTCAGGATAGCCAACCATACCCGTTTGAAATACTGGAAACCGATTGTGATATTAAAATAAAAAAGGTATAAAGAAAGTTATATTGATTATTAATAAACAGGGACATTGAGAAAATTAGTAAAGAGACGGATACAATGCAAGATACAATTAACATTCATACCATATAAGAAGTTGTCACAATAAAGACAATTTGTTTTATCAGTTACTTAAAAACTGTCACTGTAAAAATCTTTAATTTTAATAATAATAATACTTTTAATAATTTCTTATACATTTTAAACATACTATAGTTTTAATACCTATAAGAAATTGCACTTAATATTTATAAGACAAAAAGATTTACAAAATTCAAAACAAAAAAATTCAGGCAGAGGTGAAGATCGCCGTCAATGAGGAAAGATTCTATCAAGAATCAATAGGATTTCCATTTCAAATCTCTCCTCACTGGCGGAAAATATGTCGATATCCTGAGATTTTATTCAGGAGCAATATACTCCTCCCCACCGGGATAACCATTGGCAGGTTGGTCCTACAGGTAGGAAGATAGAATAATCTATGACGACGCTGTCTTAGATAACATAGAGACTTATGGACATGGGTAGAGGCATACTCCTCTCCTCTGAGCTGCAGAGAGTGAAATCCAAGCATGCCCAGAAGAAAGTTAGTTGGATAAAGCCACAGATAGTGGCCAAACTCCATCATGTAGAGAGATCTAAAAAACTTTTTCTGAACCCTCTCCAACATGGGGGAGCACCCCACCTCATGAGGATTCCAAATAGCAGACCCATTCTTCAACTAGGGGATGCTATGTTAAAGGTCTTTTCGTTTACAGAACTGTTAGACCGCTCTCTGAAAGTCCAGTAGGGAATCGATATAAACCGGTTGCAGCAAAAATGCAGGAAATGTTTTGCAATATGTCGTCCATCGAATCTCAGACGGTGTGCAATGATTTGTATTCGCAAGTAAATTGTCGGTATTGCAGATTTCTTTTATCACATTTACCGCTGAATGTTATTGAATCTATCAAAGTCAAAATCGAAAAATGTCGAGTGAATCAAGTGAAGACAAGGCTTTATTCCTTCAAACAAAACAAAAAAGGAGGAGGTCCACCCCTACATCGAATGTAACATTCATTGTAGGTTATTGATTGCAGACAGGGAACTTTCCGGAGATGATGTAAAATTCCGGCATATGTACCGAATGTCAAAAAAACATTCCAAGATCTGGTATACAGCACGTTACTCCATATATAAGTCCTCGTATTGCACACCAAGCTTTCTCTGTTGTCCCCTTTACTGAATATGCCGGTAATTTATAGTTATAAAGGCATGCATATTTCTCAACCTCCATTATTAGCCGAAAATTCATGTCGCGCTCCATGTTTGAACTCAAAAGATGAATGGCGCGTAAATGATTGAAATGCAGT
>JAHDVE020008184.1:0-25477 GCA_022606495.2 Halesus radiatus
AAAAAATAATGGTAAAAGCATTACAGATTTGTTATTGAGATACTAGAGTCCAATCTTATAACACCGATTTAAATAATATTATAAAAATGTCAATATCATAAAAAATATCAAAAATTATAAAAGTACCAATATTATAAAAGTATCAATATTATAAAAATATCAATATTATAAAAACATCAATACTTTTAAAAATATCAACATTATAAAAACATTCATATTACAAAAATATAACTATTAAGTAAATATCAGAAATATCAAAGCATCTGTAAGTATTAAATAGATTAAGAAATAAAAATTTAAAAGATATATACATAAAACAGCAGTACAGGTTGGTTACAATGAGGATAGACTTAAATATAATAGTAGTATATATATATAACAGTAAGTACACCAGATATCTAGGAGCTATACAACCATGGAGACCGTCATATTTGTTACCATCAATACACAAGGTTACTTTCCAAAAGCCAACACTTTAACATCAGTGAGAATTTCATCATAGGGCAATTGTTTTTAGATTCGTACGGCAATTTGTTAAATATAAATGGTACAATGTATTCAAGGGTTCGTTGACCATATTTATTTTGAAATATTGGCACCATCATTCCTATATTTTGTGTGAAACGTGTATTGTGTACATGATCCACCACTGCCTTATGCCGGACTTTCAGATATATGTTGCAGCAGAATTTTATGCCACAAAAGACCACGAACAGGTAATACATTAATTGATTTGTACATGATATCAATGTCTCGCCTTTGGTTAAAAACTGTTTTACTTACCAACAATTTTACCATGGCGTTTTGAATCAGCTGTAAATGTTTTATGTTGGTCTTACAGGAGTGTCCCCAAGAAGTTATACCATACCTTATAGTCGATTCTGCTAGAGACAAATAAATTAGTTTCATAGTTTTTATAGGCACGTATAATTTTATCTTGTGGAGTCTTCCTACAATGGCTCGAAGTCGCTTACAGAGGTTGGGAATTTGTACGTTCCATTTCATATTACAATCCACCGTTACACCTAGATACACGTACTGGTTGACTAATTCGATACTTGTACACGCGCAGGGCTGTTTGGTATTATTGTGAATGCAATTAAATGAATGGGATATGATTACAGGTGCCTCTCTGTACCTTGCATGCGGGGATCTTAAATGCATCAATTTTTTTTTTAGCATTGATTATTAGACCAGAGTCATGTGACCATTTTAATAAAGAAATAAAGTCTACCTGTAACAATTTTATTGCAGCATCTAAATTTTCATGGGATATTATAAGTGCTGTATCATCAGCGTATACATAATGTTTAACAAACGAGAATATTTTTTTTGTTCATAAGTGATACAAAGATAATATAGAGCGTTGGACCTAAAATTGACCCTTGTGGAACTCCTGTTTTGACATTTCTTCTTTTACTAAATTTGTCTGATATTTTTACCTGGATTTGGCGGTTGGTTAGGAAGTTTTTGAATAGTTTGAGAAAGTTTTCTCTTACCCCTATTGCCTCCAAAATATTTAACAATTTCATCGGGTCTATAGTATCAAATGCCTTTGAATTGTCTATAAACAGTACCAAAACATGTCTTTTATTATTCAGTTCATTATTTATATAGTTAGAGAAATCCTAAAGTAACATTTCAGTACTTTTTTTTTTTTGAAAACCAAATTGATTAGGATCTATTAAAGAAAAGCACTCCAAGTATTTGGTTAGTTTTAAAGATATGTATTTTTCAAGAATCTTTTCTAGAGCGGGTAATATACTAATCGGTCTATAGTTTCCTATATCAGTATGTTTCCGATTTTTGTAAATAGGTCTGATAATACTACATTTGAGTTCATCTGGTATCACAGCTTGTGTTAAAATTGTGTTGATCAGATGGGTTAATATAGGACCCAAAATATCTATGTGTCTTTTTATGTCAAACATTCGGATATTGTCTATGCCAGGGGACTTTGAATTTTTGAGAAGTTTGACTATTCTCAGTATGTCTGCGAGTGATGCTCGTGGTATATACAAACTTTGCGGTGACTCTGTCGGGACAATATTAGACGCCTTAAAATCACATTTATGAACCATTGAGGCTATGTTATCTGAAAAATAATTAACAAATTGGTTTGTAACATTTTCCGCAGATTGATTTTTTAACATAAACCTACTAATTACATCGTCACAGTTACTCTTTGTCCTACGTCCTAGAATTTTATTTATTTCATCCCATGTTTTTTTAATATCTGAAAAATTATTCTTAAATTTATCATTGAAAAAGGTTGTTTTACTTTTTTATTATTAATTTAGTAACAAAATTACGAAAAGATTTGTATTGTTTTTCATAAATTGCATTTGTTGGGGAGCTTTTCCACCGCTTAAATAAAGAATCTCGTTTTTTAATGTGTGATAGACTATCTTCTGTCATCCATTCTTTTATAATCCAAGGTCTTGCATTGGGTTTTACATCTATAAATATTTTACTATTTTCATATACTTCGTTAAACTTGCTTTTTATTTGACTATATAAATTATTGCAATCATTTGTCTGAAGCAAAGCATTCCAGTTATAATTTCTAATTGAAAAATCTATTCGTTTTTGAGATAAAATTGAGACTTTCCGCCCCGGGTTAACACCCACTGTGCGAGATTACATTAGTATAACCACAGAGCACCGGTACATGGTGACTCTCTCGTAAATGTAATTTAACTTCAGTGTACTGATGTCCAAACCCGAGACTTCCACTAGGATCCTTTTGCCGCCACGATTATGACTGTAAGCTGACTTTGTATTTCCTCTTATGTGTTGTAACTTATTCGAGTCCCCGTTATCATGCCCGTTTAGAGAATATCAGAGAGAATAATCAACCGTAACTTCCATTTGAGGTTAGGCTAGCTTTGATTATTGTAGCATAACTTACCATGTATGTACCTTCCCTTGAATAAACTCTGAGTCTGAAAGCATTTAGTAGATTCATTTGGCGTAGTATTAGAGTCCCCGACCCCAATTATAAGACTGCCCGTCGGCCTACGGCCCTGCAGAGGAGCTTCTTGGCCTGCCAAAACTGAGCTAGTCGAATGTCCAGAGCCGAGCTCCCTGTCAAGACACCACCCTCGGGGTAAGTCTAAACCAATGAACTGTCTCCCGTAACCGCTCTTTCCCAACCTTCCTCTTGCACATCTCCTTCAGTCCTCCAGTCAAATTCTAACATAACAACATTTACGTGAGAACAGTGCAGTTATAAAACTGAATTAATACAAACAAATTACAAATAATCAGACAAAGAATATACAAAACATAAAATTACAAAATCTCACTTAATGATATATAATACAAAAGAGACAAGAGACACAAAGACGTAATATTTATTTATTTGATTATACACCGAGCCGGGCTTTTACATGGGTAAAAAACATAATATAAAGTGCTATCAAAAATTACAAGTACATGGAGATTCGAAACCATAAAGAAATGAACAATCTTCAGTTACATAAAATAGAAAACCAAAACAATATTATAACACAAATCATTAACGCTACATTATCCAATCTACTATATTACATATTATAGGATTCAACAAAGTGCTGGTATACATGACGCTTTAATGTATAAATGGAGTGATGGAGCTCAGATCATGCATCCTACTGGCTAATTAATGAGACCGATAGTTGGTTGTGTAAATGCTGCAGAAAAATGTTACAGTTTGTCTGGTGTTCCTCGTCGGTATATTTAATTTAATAGTGGTGAGGATGGCAGGGCTGTCAATTAGGTTGTCAACGATTCGATATAATACAACTAGGTCTGACATAACTCTCCTGTCGGATAGCCTAATCAGGTGCAATCGATTCATCCAACTTACATAATTAGTATTTTCAATTGCAATTTTGAGTTTAAAATTTACGTACCTAAGAAATTTTTTCTGAACCCGTTCTATATTGTTATAGTGTACTTTATACAAAAGGGACCAAACAGGTGAATTATGCTCTTGTAATATAATAAATAATATACTCGTAATTAGCCCAATCCTTGTTACATACTTTTAAGTAATAGCAGGACACTTTATCTGAAACTGTACAAATTATCAACTAAAATATCTGCATTAGCACAATCTATCTTATATTCCACAAAGACTTTGTCGAGATAGATAGACTTTGACGAATTTTTATAATAAGATAACCGTGAATTATTTTGTATAAACATTAAATCGATCATTTGTCTTCAAATTTTAAGTGAATTAATGTTAAAGTATACAAGACATACGTCTTATGATCTAAGATGGTCATGTAAACCACATATAAAATATAACGTTTTTAGTATTTTTTTTAACGATTCAAACTTTTTTTTTTCTTTTTATAGTAATGAAGATTCCAAATAGTGCTTCCATATACCAGTTTGTTTTTTTACATTTTCCTAGTCAAAACATAACAATACTTAAATGAATAAAGTTCTTTGTTTAAAACCCCATTTTCTGAATTTATACTCGACTATAAATTTTTACCGTTCAAGCCCCATTTTTTGGAATGTTACTTTTAAGTTTTGTCAGATAGAATATATTTTTTTTAAATAATAATTCGACCAGGATGCCCTGCGGGAAATAATTTCCCTCAAGGCCTATATCATCTTTGGGGATGCTGTGTGATAGGAAGGAGTGAACTCGGGTCTTGAAGAGACCCATGTTTTAGGAGGGAGCAAACACAGATGCTGGAAAATCATTCCACAGCCGAGCTGTTGAACACAAGAACGAGTCGTAGAAGTGACCCGTTCTCATGTGACAAATGACAATCGTGTGCCAATATTTGGCATGTTTCCCGACTGTGCACCGGTGCCGAAGGAATCAATGACTCTAGTTCCTCAGAGCATCTTCCATTAAAATATCGGTAGAACAAGGAAAGCATTCCCACCATGTGCTCCAAAGATTGCAATCCGTTCTATAAGATTGGCGAATCTATCAAACGGACCGCCCGTTTCTGCCGAGTCAAGGATTTTTCCCGACCAGAGGTGGCTGTCAAATTCTACAGTGGGCGCACTTGAGATTTATACAGAGTCAGCTGTTGTGTACTATTAAAGTATCTGCGGTCTCTGTACTACGGAGAGTAGTAAAATATTTGATTTTATCGTGTAAAATTTTCCCTCTCTAACTTTTATAATTTTTTTATATGAATACCGCACAAGAGTCCCAACTGCTCACAACCGTCTGGAGCCAGTGAGACTATATCCTTCCTAATTGGGAACGTTTGTGAGGCTGAAGGTATTGGGGAGGGGGGGAGGAAGGTGGGGAAATACCTGAATATTCAGATCTGGTCACCAAACACGGCTAAAAGCCATTTCAAGCAACGTTTCAATGCTGAATGATGGTCTTGCACCAGGGTGATACTGGCAGTATCTACCACTCCGGAACATGCCGCAAATATACTACGTATTATTTTTAATTAATAAATTATGAAATAACTCAATTTGATCAAATAAAATTTACTTCCGCATACCGGGATTTGACCCCGTGACCTCGGGATTCGTAGCCGAGGGTCGTAACCACTCATCCACGGAGACCGTCATTTGTGTGATTTGATAACCACTCATTATATTTTAATATGTAACGGATTCATGCAGGAATAATATAAGAGTCCAATGAACGAATCATGAACCGCGAATGCAAATTGCACAATTATTGTACAAAATTTAACTTCTCGCATTTACGACTTGTGAGTATGATTACCATGGAAATGTTCTTATACAACTCTATTCTCTGGTATGCATATTTCTACACCATATATTGACTGGACCTGGTGTCACCCCCTTCCTTCTTTTATTGATGAGTCTCTGTGGAATATTTTTTTCTTTGTACGAGTACATTCACTTATTCAACCTCAAGTATCCACCGACCCTTGCCATATTCAATCTCAAGTATCCACCGATCCTTGCCATACTCAACCTCAAGTATCCTCCGATCCTTGCCATACCCAACCTCAAGTATCCACCGATCCTTGCCATACTCAACCTCAAGTATCCTCCGATCCTTGCCATACCCAACCTCAAGTATCCATCGGTCCTTGCCATACTCAACCTCAAGTATCCTCCGACCCTTGCAATACCCAATCTCAAGTATCCACCGGTCCTTGCCATACTCAACCTCAAGTATCCTCCGATCCTTGCCATACCCAACCTCAAGTATCCACCGGTCCTTACAATACTCAACCTCAAGTATCCTCCGACCCTTGCCATACCCAACCTCAAGTATCCACCGGTCCTTGCCATACTCAACCTCAAGTATCCACCGGTCCTTGCCATACTCAACCTCAAGTATCCTCCGATCCTTGCCATACCCAACCTCAAGTATCCACCGATCCTTGCCATACTGAACCTTAAGTATCCACCGATCCTTGCCACGAGTTCCTCAGCCATTGTTAACTCGCTTTTCCTTTTATATCTGAACCGTGCAATTTTCACGGTATTATTTTCTCCCCTAACAGGTTCTACGTATTTGTTAAAATACACACACTGAGGAAATGTTGCCGTAATAATAATTTTCTAGATATTTTTG
Source organism: Halesus radiatus (assembly GCA_022606495.2). NCBI lineage: Eukaryota > Metazoa > Arthropoda > Insecta > Trichoptera > Limnephilidae > Halesus > Halesus radiatus. The sequence continues at coordinate 6,530 of JAHDVE020008184.1, forward strand.
CAGAATTTAACTCGAAAATTACAATTTGCTTCGGGTTTAAATTTCTGAATGTGGGTTGCCTCTTTACGTTACCGGAGGGAGAAAAGAGGTTAATGTTATGTTATGAAGTGTATATAAAATCCAGATGAAAATAAAGTGACTATATAATACCTGTAATATAACATATTCGACGTAAGTGTTTGCTGATAAAGTGGCCTTACACCGGCATCTGTCTAACCTGGTAGTTTAGTTAGTTAGTTCCTGCCTAACTAAAAAAAAGTTGTGAAAATTTTAAAAACTTGTTCGGATTATTGTGTTTTTGTGGCTCCGACGAGATCCTAGCCTGAAGTGGTGAGTTAACTTTGTATGTTCTCACTAGTCTCTACTTTCACTGCAATGTTTTAATTTATCAAACTCGTACAATTAAGATAACTTTTCAATAGAAATCAGCGAAAGGCATATAATTTTTTTTTTGTACAGCAAATCCACTTTTATATATATGGTGTTAATGACACGAAAACATTATCGTTATTGGAAGGTTCTGGATATTTTATGAAACTAAAAAGGAAAATACAATAACAAAGGGCTAACCTTCCTAACAAAATTAACTATAACTGTATTAGGTAATGATGCTTATCGTGATTTTTTTCAGCATTTGGTAAATCAATTAATAATCATAATATTTCTTTAATTGAAACACATTATTTAACAACATTTAAGAAAGCTTCAACCGCCCAAGTAGGAACAAATCCCGATTTAGGACAGTCAAATTAACAAGTTTAGTTCATCTCAAGTGCCATTATACAAAAATAGAAGAGAAAAACCTAGTATTGACATAGTATGGTAGTATAATATATCTAGAAAAAAGTGTAACAATTAAGTGTAAAGAGATTACGTGTATGTGTTTGATAGGTACTGGTTAGTGCTATGAGGAAAAAAATGCTTTTAAAATTTAGTACTAAAAAAAAGATAATATTATTGAATAACATTGATGAGATTGAGTTACATATAACTCGGCTTTATATATTTTATTCATTAATTACAAAAAGTAACTTCAGTAAATTGTTTTTCCTTTTTCCTTTCCTTGGTGAGGGTTTTTAATCCAATTAAGATCTCTTCCCAAAGAGCACAAATAATGTAACCATGAGATGGTAATAGTGATAAGGCCAAAGCGCTGCAGTACTAGTTAGGTAGAAAATATGGAGGGTATTATACAATTCATTGTTAAAAGCTCTAGATAGATAAAGGATTATAAAAGAATTCATAAAGTAAATTTAAATTATGTCAGTTGTTTCCATTCCTCCACTGTAATATTCATTCCCTACAATTCTAAACTCCGATGTATATACAGTAACTGTATGAACTGTAATGTGTATGTGAATATGGCGTGTTATGCGGTGTGTTTCCCGTGGAATGGTGTGCGTACTGTAATATGTATAGGAATGTTAACACAACGGTGAGAGAGTGTATTTCTATTTTAAGGAGTCAAGAGGTGCGGCGAGAAGCCGGTGAAGAAGGGCGCCATTTAGGAGAAGGAGTAGGGCGAGGCAAGGGCGGTCGGGGGGAAATAAAAGCTTTAAAAGAAAACAGTGAATGTGGAAACATGTATAAATCGTGCATTTTAACGAAGGTCTTCTCACAATTCTGAATTTGCCCTGTTAACCTCAGATTTGGAATTCTGTATTGTAGGAATTTGGACTGATTTTGTTCATAAAAAAATTTGTTTTCGATGCTTGATTTTTTTTTTAAATTTCCATTGAAAATAAATCTTGTGATTGCCTAATTTTCTATCTTCATCCTATGTTTTAATGCTGATGGTTTGAATAAGGAAATCCAATCCAATTTTTAAAAAAAATCAATAGAGACCTTCCAACTTAAATACCAGTATATTTAGTTTTTTTTTTCTTTTTAGTTAGTTTTCATATTTAAAATAATTTTCAAAGTTTCAATTTTTCAAAGCCCGCTTAAATGCTCAAAATCTATTGCCGGTCGATTTTGATCAGTTTTGAGGTTAGAATGTCAAATAACAAAACAAGGATGAGCTTTACCATACATAATTTTATATTCTGTTCATGGTAAACCATAACTAAATATAAGTAATAAAATTATGTATCTTTTTAGAAACTTTAACTCAAAGAATAATAATAGTGTTGAGCATTAACGTTATTATAACATAAGTATTGCTATAATTAGTTTGCTCATTAATACCCTAATCTATTTTACTATTAACAGATTTTTTTTAATATTGAACATCAATTATAGAGCTTAAAGCTCACAAAATTAAGTAAAAATTTCGCCAAAACTAAAAAAAATAGATTAATTTATTAAAAAATATTCTTTGTTTACACAACTTTATAAATGTACATAAAAATCTAGATGTTTCGACAGCGATGCTGTCATCATCGGGAATATATGAAAATATAACATCGCTGTCGAAACATGTAGATATTTATAAAATGGTGTAAAAATAGCACATTTTTTAATTAATTAATATTGACGCCACAAAGTGAATACCAATCGTTTGAAGAAATTATGAAAAAATAAATATTAAAAATACAAAACAAAAGTGAAAAATATTATTTTTCATACTAATCCAAAAACAGAATGCTCACGTGACGTCAGATGTTTCAAATGCAATAGTACCAACATAACAAGGTGTTTTGATGAGATGATGTTTTATTCACTTTAAATAACGATTTTAAAATTAATTATATATAATAAAAGTTATGTATTCAGAATTGGCATTAGCTGATCTATATGAATAGATATTTTTAAATGCATTGTGTTTTTCAACGGAGTTCCTAATGGAATTAAATTTAAAATTGTGGAATATCTACTTCATAAAAGACTTTGATCTTATTTGTATTTTTAAAATAATTAATTGTATTACTGACTCACCTTCTTTACTGCAACTCATTCAGTTCAACATTCCTAGCCGTACGTAGACTCAGAAACAATGAATTACTTTTTCTTAATAAACACCCTACTAATTATGGGTACCATTCTCCACTGTCCAGAATGTTGAGACTTGTTAACTCAAGCCAGGGCCTTGAAATTTTTGGTACAAGTGTTAGTAGGGCTTTACGAAATTAGAACTCTAAATCATGGACTCTTCTAAAACCATGTTCAGGCTTTGACTTGAGTGTTCTCTCAATTATATATTTTTGTCCTCTTTTTGTCATTGCTTCATTCTGGTCTTATGTATGTGGTGTTATTTTTCTGTAGCTCTTGTTTATTTAATTTCGTGTTATGTATTTTATGTAATTGGACAATTGGTCCGTAAATAAATAAATAAATAAAAAGCATTTAAACGGTGTAAGAAAAGCAGCTGTATGTGTCAAAACCGAGTTAACGATATTTAGGTCAGTGTATCGCGCCACCCTTTCTTGCGAGCATCCAATCTGGATGATTTACGGGGGGTGCGTCCTGGGGTCCTGGATCCTGGCTACTGAAATGAGATTCTTAATAGGTGTGGCGGGAGTGACGTCATGGAGCAGTTACAAATATCTTGCTCTTACAGAAGTCTTCGAAGGTTTTTCCTTTACAGAGATTTCCAAAAGTGAAATCCTCTAAATCTACAGCAACACAAATATATTCATTAATTTTCATGGGTTCTGTGAACTTTTGACAAAAGATATATTTAAAAAAATATATTGTTGTTTAGAAATAACATATTGTGCATAATTTAAAAATATTTATTTATATTTACCGCGGGGTGAAATGAAGAACGTTTTGATTATTTCATTATTTTGCGTTAATTTCAGTCATCCGATAGATCATATTTTATGAATTAGATTTTTTTTTTAATTTTTTATTTGCGTCATATTTTCAAAAACCACTTTTGAATAATGATGTAATTTAATCATCTCCACTGGGAGACCGTTAAGTTATATTTATATTTCATATATGTGAGTTTAAGATGTGTATTTTGAAAGTCGTGAATAACTAAAAGAGGTGAACAAATATTATTTGAACTATTTTTATTTATTTTTATTAAAAAGTATACAAAACATTATGCATTGTATTCCCAAGAGTTAAGAAACTCATTGTGGGACACATGCAGAACCTGCAGTACAGTTTTTAGAAACAAATACACTTAATATTTAAAATACATAATTAACATTCACAGTACATTAACAACATTTACAACACATAATTTGCATTTGTAATAAAGACATACCACTGGTACTTTATAAAATAAGTGTACAGAGACACTTATTTTAAATAAACACATCACTGGTATATTATATATTTGTACTTATTACAGAGATACATCACAGCATTAATCCTTAAGGTATTCTTTCAAATAATAGAATTTAACCATCTTACTTTGAGACCTTTCACATTGGCTTGCATCTTTAATACCGTTGGGTGATTTATTGAATTGTGCAAAAGCTATATATTCTTATGATTTTAGTCCATATTTTTTAATGTATTTTTGGTTTCTTGTATTGTGTTGGTGTACGTCGTGATTGTAATTGAATGTGGTGTTAGTATGTGTCGAGTGTTGAATTACATGAAAGATAATATTTGTAATTTCACAGGTGGGAATGGTGTTAAACGGAAGTATTTGGGAGTTTCTGTAGATGTCTGACGTGTGTCCCATGGCAAACTAAAGATATTTCGTCTGGCTCTATTTTGAATGACTCGGATCTCTGAAATCATTTTTTTTGTTATCAAATCCCCAGATCCTAGAAAGATATAGTAAATGTGAGTGAATCATAGCGTGGTAGATCGATCTTAATAGAGAGGTGGGAAGTAACCCGCGGAGTCTATATAAAACACCGGTTATGGGGATAATACCATAATATTCTTAAGAAATCTACTATTGCGTTGCTTGGGGCGAGTTTGGCAAGGGGCTTATTGGGCGCGCTTTCTCTGTTTGTGGAAATTATAAACAGCGGTGACCAATCCCTATTCCGGATGATAAAATCAAAGTTAATCGCGTCAAATTAAAAGTGTTGTTTCTCAATATTTGAGCAATATTTTTAAGATCGAACCCCGAACTAAGCCAAATCAAAAGTCCAAGCAAATGTCTACTTTACTGAAGTTCTAAATGTATGAAAAGGTCGATCAAATTCGAATGCGTTGAAAAACAAATGAACTCCGGACTTCACAGATGCGGTTCACGCGGTAATTGATGTAGTGAGATGTGGGAGAAAGCGAGATAAAATCGAACTCTTTTGAAAAATAACTCCGCCATTGGAATTAGAGAATTAATGCATACGTTTGATAGATTCGCGTATCTATTCACAGGAGGCCTTGAGGGAAATAATTTCCCTCAAGGCCCTGTGAAGTAAAAAAAAATAATAAAATGGATAGACTTTGTAAGCAGTCTTACCGTAACGACTTTTTACTACCTACTAGTGATAAATAATTTAAAGTTGTATTCGTCTTTCCATACATCTGGTCAGTCAAAGGGAAGACTTTCAGCAGCAAATGACATTACTTTACAAAGGGTACCTGCGTGGGATTAAAGATTAAACTCCCCTGGCCTTAATGGAAAGTGCATAGTTAATTAGGGGAGAATGCAGACCTGGGTCGGGAGAGGGGTGTCGAGGACGTAAATCAAATTGAATTATCTCAGAGAGATGTTCTCAACTAGTATGCGAGCATAATGGATAATCTCCCTTTCAATCAGTCAAATCGACCATCTGTAAGACTAGATGAATTCTTTTAAAATCTCGAAATCCATGAAATGTAATTGATTTTCTTCTAATAACAGTAGTTAATGCATTTATCAATGTCGGAATGATGAAACACTTTACTGAACACCTCCAATCAAATTTTAAAATAAAACAGTTAAATTAGATAAAGACGTTTTTAGGTAAGGTAAGGCGAGGTTCGTTTAGGTTGGATTAATTGGGTCGGTTTAGTTAAGTTAGACTTAGTTACAAACATAAAATGATTTATTTCTGATAAACCCGATTTACTTCGAAAATAATTGTGATAATAAAAATTCTCTATTCTGTGAGGTATTTACAGTTTAAATGCATTTCCCCCATACGAAGTGGTTTCTTAATTGTTTTTTTAATGACGTGAATGCTATTTAAGTCAACGAATTTAATGTTTTCGGAAATTATATGAATTATTTTAAGTCGTCTCAATGTGTCTCTAATCACAGTTTGAAAATGGTTTTTAACGCTGACACAGCTGTTACAATAATTAAAAAACAAAATGCTTTGCAGAACTTAATAATAACGTTATTAAATTTTATTAAAAAATTAAATGTAGTTCCACCAAATAAAAACAAAAACAATTAATAATGTAAAAAAATTGTATCACATTCGTTTTGGTGGCTCTAAACGTTCACCCTCCGACTCTACATCAAAACAGACCATGTTAACAGATGATTTCACATGTCCAATAACGGTGGTTTAATACATCAGCTACTATGATGCGTTAATCCATCAACTACTATCTGCAATTCTCTTCATTGGTCCACGGCCCACAAACGGAAGAAAATTGGCCGGCTCATAACGCTGGCGTTCCACTGACCGCCGCGATAGCCGATAGCAGCTTCCCTCTGGGTGATATCGGATGTACTCGTATTATCGATCATTCAACTGTAATTATCTTTTAATCCGTAACACAATTCGGCCGGGACTAATTTTAGGATCAGCTGCCAGAGATTAGTGCCTGATTAATCAACGCAATTCATTTGTAGATGTGTCAGAATTATATTAATGACTGTGTTCGTTTGGGGGAAGCCTTGGCACTCTTCACACCGAAGGGTTAGAGGGGTGGAGTGTTCTAACCACCAGAACCATTATGGATTCCGACGTAGCTGACATTTTACGACTATGTAAGTAGATTAGTGACTAAAATATTATTTATTTATTTGTAAGAAACAAACAGCTTTATACACAAAGGAAGTTTAACAAAAGGTAAGCCCACAAAGTTTCTTATGCTACCAGTGGTTAAATACAGAGGTCTTATTAGAAAAAACTAAATAAGAATGAAAGGGGAGAGGAATAGGAGGATAGGATCGGGACAGGAGATGCTATAGATACATTTTATATACTCATGCATCAATTTATGCTCTTACGTATTATTTCGGTTCGATACTTTGAAAGGGTATTGTGAAGAATATCGATATTGTGATATTATGCGTTATAAGGTCCTGCAGCGGGCAACTAAAGAAATCGGTATGTTGGGATGGTCTTGATGGTATGTGAATGTTTATAAAATATACACAATTTGTAATGTTTTTCTTGACCCTCCTCATTAGAGGTTCCTGTGCTGAGGCGGACTAAATTTTATTTAAAAACCGATTGTTTTAAGCTCCTACGAAGCTCTCTCCAAGATGCTGGTTAACTCCCTTTCTTTGATTTCTTTGAGCCAGGTTTTGATTTGATTTTTGAAATCCGTTTAAAAGCCTTTTCCGTTTTTTTTATGGCCGGTGGAAATGAATTATATATCTTAGTGGAGATATATTTATAGTTCATTTGTCCAAAAGCAGTTTTAAATTTAGGAAAAAACATAATGTCACATAAGAACATCTGAAATAGAAAATATATTAAGATCAATACTCGTACGCTGCACTTAAAACACCTCACCTTACAATTATTATTTTTTTCAGCAATCACATCAATTTAATTGCAATCACATCAATTTAATGAATGTAAATAGGAAGCACATGCACAATACCAGGATAAAATGTAACTGGGATTTTTTGTCGCAGACATCCAAGGCGAACTCTTAGAAGATATTACCCTGATGTGCACCTATCATAACATAATAAAATATTAAAAAAAAAAAAAAACCAACATAAAATGTATCTGGTTATCCGTAGTTCATGCGACTAGGGGACAAAACTGCTATAAAAGTTCATCTTAGCAAACAAGACGGAAATCACAGGGAAATAACAAAACTAGAAAGAACCATCTCTTCAAATAAAAACTGACGAATGACTTCATATAATTTAAAAAAAAACCCATATATTCAGTAAATAAACACAGTGTAATCCGTCTTCCAGAGGGTAATAAACCGTCCCGAAAATAGTTTTTAAAAACACAATAAACAGTACCGTCAGCAATAAAATAAATTTCATACAATAAAAACAATATTAGAAAAGCAGGGAACTCACTCCCGACATCCATGCTATATATACCATAGATTTAGTATTCATTGTACCAGTCTGAGAATGCCCGTGATAGGGTGAAACCGGTCCGGTCGAAAATAAATAGTGGAAAAAGTTACAAAGGTTTTTTAATCATAAAAATTCATTTTTTATTATTATTTTTTTAACTATTGTGTGGTGAAGGCGCTGCGATCCTTTGAATCGTTTTAAATGGAAATACCATGACTCTTTAAAGAAAAAACTACCTTACATAAGTTACTTATTAATATGTCTACACTCGGGTAATTGAATTATGGACGATTTCTTTATAAGACGTTTGTTTTCAGACTTCAGACAGTTCAAGTTATACGATAGACAGCCCAGCCGACCAGCCCGCCACATTGCCACCAACCTAAACATCGTATTTTCGTTCTATCAACTACCAACATGATAGGTAAATAACATCCTCCTTCCATTTTTTTTTTCAAGTTTTATTAGATTTTTGGAAAAGACAATAACAAAAGAACTTAGAGGTAATCACCATGAGTAAACCTTACAGGGGTTTCACAACTCTGCCAGACCGAGTTGTCACATCATTATTTCCACTAGTGCTGGGTGAAGGCATTTCCTTGAACTCTTTTAATGTATTTTTACTGGACAGTTTAACATTTCGATAATTATTAATTTTGTTGACATGATTTTCTTTTGACATAATATATAGTGGTGTACGTGGCTCATATGACAATATTTTAGCCATTGGAGACACACCAGTGACAGATGAAGGAATGGAATGATAACTATAGAGACAATCTGTTAGACGTTGAGCTGGTGATAAAAAATTTGAATTGTTTGAAAACATAAATTTAATCAATATCTTTTGAATGTTTGGACAGATCGGTCTGCTAATCCATTTGACTCAGGATTGTGCGGTGGAGAAAATAACAATTTAATTGATTTATCTTTACAAAAAATTGAAAATTCTTTACATGAAAATGGAGGACCATTATCACAAATGCAAATCTAGAAAAAACTTCACTTAGTTTTGATAAAAAATGTGAATATTTAGTGTTTTTCATATATAAACATTCTACCCACTTTAATATGAATGGCAAACTAATTTGTATTTGGAACCTTTTAAATCAAAAAAATTTAAACGGACTCTTTCCCATGGACTTTCAGCTATAGGCCAATTGTGACGCACATTTTTTGTTAGCATTTTGTACAGACTGACGCATTTCACATTTAGAAATAATCTTTTCAATATCTTGATTCATACCTAACCACCAAACATAAGAACGAGCCAGAATTTTGGATCTGACTATACCAGGATGACCATAATGTAATAAAGTTAGGACTTTAGACTTAAGAGATTCTGGTATTACAATTCTGTCACAAAATAAAAGACATTTTCCATTGACCGACAGTAAATTTTTGAACTTGAAATATTTTTTTTTATTTCTGGACTTGGCAATTTTTCAATCCAACAGATTGAAATATACGTAATGACTTTACATAATATTTCATCTCTTTCAGTATGACTTTCAACTTCTGAAAATGGAATTAAAGGAGTTGACATGAATATAAAATTACATTCCTCTATATTGATTTGTTGTTCACTTGGTAAACGCGACATTACATCTGCTTGAAGAATTTTTATTCCTTTTCTTGTATATTAATTTATAATTGTACGCAGTCAATATTATGGACCATCTTATAAGACGTGATGCTGCCAAAACAGGGACTTTCTTGTTTTCGGCAAATAAAGACAACAATGGAGCATGATCAGTATATATATTGAAATGACGACCAATTAAATATTTGTGAAACTTCTTAATTCCAAAGACGATCGCAAGAGCTTCCTTTTGTGCAATTGGCTATAATTTCGTTGAGCCGAATTCAACGTTGCTGACTCAAATGCTATAGGAAATTCTTACGACATGACTTAAAACGCACCTGACACGGTGTGCACTGGAATCGACTGTAAGACAAAATGGTTTTGACGGAACGAATAAAACTAACATAGTTTTATCTGACGAAAGAGACTTACTATTTACAAATGCTTGTTCGCATTCATCTGACCAACACCATTTAACATTTTTTCTTAATAAATTATGAAGTAGTTCTAGCACAGTAGGACACAGGATTAAAATTCCTATAAAAATTCAACATTGACAAATAAGACTTCAGTTGAGTAACATTTTCTGGACACCCAGTAGACTTAATTTTCTAAACTTTCGATAAAGACGGAATTTTGCCTTGCCCAGATAAATTAAAACCTAAAAATTCAAAAGAAGATACAAAAAATTCACTTTTTGACACATTAATTTTTATGTCATACTCATTTAATTTTGACAAAACTTTTTCCAAAGTATTGGAGCACTCCGTTTCATTTTCAACTTCTACACAAATATCGTCAATGTAAGCAGCACAGTTTATTATGCCACCCAAGACCGAATCAACGACCATTTGAAATGTAGCCGAAGCTGACGACAACCCAAAAGGTTGTACAATAGACGATTGTATACATATAAACCATTACATGTATTAATAGTTAGCAATTCTTTACTAGAATCTGACACAGACAACTGTAAATATGCATTTGTTAAGTCTAATTTACAAAATACTTGACAACCTGAAAATTTATTTAAAATATCCTCCGGAGAATTGATCAATATAGGATATTGATCAATTCTCAATTGTGGATTGACTGTAGATTTTAAATCTGCACATAAACGCAATTTTCCATTATGTTTTGGAACACAGAATATTGGTGAAGACCAACTACTATATTTAAATATTTCTAATTTTGAAACTGTCAATTCATGGTGGAATTCCAAATTAAAATTATTTTTTTTGATTAAAAAACCTTTGTAACTTTTTCCACTTATTTATTTTCGACCGGACCAGTTTCACCCTATCACGGGCATCCTCAGACTGGTACAATGAATACTAAATCTATGGTATATATAGCATGGATGTCGGGAGTGAGTTCCCTGCTTTTCTAATATTATTTTTATTGTTTGAAATTTATTTTATTGCTAAAAAATATTGTCGTTTTCCCCTTTCTGTCAAATTATCATATTCGGTAGTCAAACATAACCTTACATTCAAGGAAAAAAAAAAGTTCTAAAATCGATGTTATTCAGTGAGGCCATGGTAAGGAAGTTTTATGTTCCATTTTGATAAAGATCTAGATTATTTTGATACACGTCTTTGTGAACAAATAAAATTATTTTTCCACGTTACACTCTTTGGAAAAAAGGTTCCTTTGAGGCGAAACATTTTGAAATGACACGCTGTTCCATCGTGGATAGTTCCGACCACATCTAGGAAAATCCTCTCAAGTAGAGAATAAAGGTTGCCAACATGACCTGAACTAACATTTAACCAGTTTTGTATGCCGTGTCTGTCTTAACAAAGGCACAGTTACATCGAAAACGGTTAGTATGTTCTAATAATTTAAGTGGCTTATTTAAAGCTAGAGTGTTTTATTGTTTTTAAATCAATTTCAGGTGTCCCTCAAGGGTCTCTTCTGGGACGGTTGCTTTTTAATATCTTAATTTTATTTATTCTTTTATTTATATTTATAAAATACATGATATATAATGGAGACATTTACGAGGAGTAGATACATTAGATCACCATACTAGGCGGCTGCGTGTTTCATGGTGACCAATGGAGTATAGTTACTTTGTATGAAGTCTAGTGTAAACATATTTATGTATTATATTAATTATATTAACATGCTGACATTTGTTAAAATTATAAAAGAAAGTACAAGATAGAAAGGAGAAAAAGACATGCGTAAGGATTAGTTCCCAAAAATGTATAATTTTTTTTTTAAATACGTGCAAGCATGCACACATGTGCACATAGGTGCACACATACATACACACGCAAACACATACGCATATAATATACACATATATGTACGTACATATAGATTTACGTACGCACACATACATATATGTACGCACACATACATACATGTACGCACACATACGTACTCGCGGATACATATATTTGTGTATCGAAATATCGTATCGTATAAGTATCTATATCCCGTTCCAACTATACGTTGAATTCCCCAATTCAACACTTGACACAACACACGCACACACAGTACTGGTAACAAATACCTAAAGGATGCGGATGTATCCGACAGTAATCTAAACTTGGCAAATTTCAAAAGGAGGATGAACGAATTGTTTCTGCTTAGATTATAAATTATTGTCTACTGCAACTCATATCATTTACTTATTTGTTAATAATGTTAATATTGAATTTATAGATATTGTACTGTTTACTATTTTCAAGTGTAACTTAACTTTTATCAAATGTAATTTAACTTTTGTGCATGTTTTGTATATGTATATTTTTTCTTATGTGATTTTAAAGTAATATATCTGTATGTAAAATCCTTTTGGGCGTTTAAATAATAAAAAAAAATTTAAAAAATATTTTCGATAAGATCAATTACTTTGTGGCTTGACATATTATCAAATATAAAAAAATATATAAAAACGCATTGTTTTGAACCACAAATATTTTTTATTTATCACCAACCGGTTTCGCTTATCCCAAGCTTCGTCTGGGAAAAATTCAAAACTAAATTAAAAAATATATATTGAGTGAGCATGTATAGGTGAAACAAGATACAAATAGAATAATACGGATACGAAATATAATAAACTTTTTTTAAACCACTATTAAAAAATTCAATATCTGCATGTTTCGAAACCAACGGTTGCCTCGTTAAGATACAATGTATACTTTTATCGTCAGTCATAGTAATAGACGTTTTAGTCGATCAAGATCAAGGACATTGTTTATTTTAATAATTTTGGAGGTGTCTGTTTCCCTTAGTAGAATTTGCCCTGAGGCGGTCCAAGAGTGTTTATAGTTGTTATCTCTGGCAAATTTTTTCGTTTGGGATAGTAGAAATTTTCCATTTTGTGTTCAGATACGTAAATGCGTTTGGCGTCTTTAGATAATCCTAGGTCCGTTGTATTTAACTTATTTGTGTTGATGGTTCTAGATTTCTTGTAAGCTTTAATTTTGTATAGGAAGTCATCACGAAATTTAATGTAGTTGAACGTCGCTATTATGGATCTGGGATCTGGAAAAAAATTACGTTGTAATCACCACTTTATTAATATATACAAATCAACATGTTTTGAAAGCGATGCTTTCCATATCAGGAATATACAGAATACTATTGTTTTGGTTGATACTCGCAAAATGTGCAAATCAAGAGAAGCAAACTTTTTCGAAGAGAAATGTATGTGATACTGGAGTCCACTTCTGCTTTTTCTAACACCGTTGAAGGGAGGAGTCTTCCCGTTGGAAGTATGCTCTCATTATGCCGGGTTTAAGAATGAAGTCCAGAACTGTCATCCAATATCACTGTGTGTGACTGTGTTCATTCTATAATAACTGGCAATCAACACAGCTTTATGGAAACAGATCAACTGTCTCCAATATTACAGTATTTACTGAACACATATTAAAATCTACCACGTCGTCTCCGTCTCGTCTGTACGGTTCTGATATAACGCGACGAATAAATCATATTTGTACCCAGTACCATCGATTATGTTTATTTTTATTCGAAACCGACAACAATATGAATCCATGTATTTTACTCCAAATAATCTCAAGAACCGCTAATTAAAATCTGTCGGGTGCGTACTGATGCACCTTGTATACAGATTTCTCGAGAGCATTCGACAAATTCGATCATAGCCTGCTGTTGTCTATATTTTCTTTGGAAATACGAGGTAATTTATACCTATGGCTAGTCACCTATCAGACCGACGCTCCCAAGTAATAGCGATAACTGGTTTTAATTCCGAGATTTTAAAATTCCCTTCAGGTGTCCCTCAGGGGTCTCTCCTGGGATGGTTGCTTTTTACTATCTTCATCACTAACATTTTTAAATGCTTTAAGCACAAATTTTTTTTACGTTTTACCAATGATATGAAAATATTCCTTTCTATAAAGGCTATTACTGACCGCTATTAGCTTCAACAAGATCTAATGGACTTAATGTTAAATTTTTTTGTGACCACGGACCACGCCGACTGCAATGCTACCTACATGAGGCAGACGGGTGGGGCTTTCTCAACTAGATTCAAAGAACATATAAGATGTTATAAAAACCAAAGCACTTCTTCAAAATTCGCAGAACATCTTTTAGTAAATAATGACGTCCCGCTCGACAACAACAAACCTAAACCCTTACATATAGAATTAAATATCATAAAATAAAATTTATTTCAACAATTAAAAATTAATAAACGAACGACTGATCCTAATATAACATTAATTAATAAAGTAAGGAAAATTATATATTCACCGCTTCTCAGTATGTTCACATTATCAAAACAATATAACACATTTAAATAAATGAATTAAGAAAATATTATCAGTTAAATACGAGGAAACACATTATAAATGTGAAAACCTCACAGAATTCAGATTTTGTATTGTTTTCTAACTAAATCGGCTGTTTACCGATAATTAATCTTTTTTTTTTAAAGCCCGTCCATATTAAAAAGGAGTTGGAGTAAATAAAATCATATGAATAATTCGTCACAATGTGGATTAACCACAGTTTTACAGCTATCACAGTAATAAAAACTAAAAATACTTGGAGAACTTAATAATAACGTTATTAAATTTTATTTACATTAAATAAAAAAAAATTAAATGGTGTTCTACGAACTAAACACAAAAACAATTAACAATTAATAATTGTTTTTGTATTTTCATATGAAGCGGTAACTTGGTGATGTGACATTATAATTTATAAAATAAAACAATAACTTTGTTTTACATCACTTTTAATGTGATGTAAAAGTGATGTAAAACAAAGTTATTGTTTTATTTTATAAATTGTTTTTGTGTTTAATTCGTAGAACTCCATTTAATTTTTTTTTTAATTTAATGTAAATCAAATATAATAATGTTATTATTGTTATTATTAAATTTGACTAGTACATTAAATTAAAAAAAAAACAAAAACAAAAAAACAAAAAACAAAAAAAAAAAAACAAACAAAACAAAACAAAACAAAAACAATTAATAATGAATAATTATTAATTCTTAATTCATTTTTTAAGCAATTTTTATTAATTTATTGATAATGATGCCAAAAAATAACTATAAATCTATTGAAGTAGAAATGTAAAATTTTAATTAAACGTAATGTGAACATTGGTTATTGGATTGTAACCTGATGATTAATATTATTTTATTGTATGTTGTAATATGTCATCAACCTGATAATGTTCAAAATTAAAATTAAATAAATAAATATAAAATATGTATGAATCAACTATGTAGTAATCATATTTTTATAAAAGTTAAAAACATGTACCTTACACCAAGAAATTAAATACTTGGGGTTAGTCCTAGACTCTACGCTCTCGTGAAACTCCCATTTTGAGCACGTAAAATCCTAAATTTCTCCAATAACCGGTGTATTCTATCGACTTGTCCCCATATCTCACTCCGCGCCGCCTATTACTCTTTGATCCACTCCCATCCGAGTAATCTAGTTAGTATCTGGATTACCATTACCAAGACACAATTGTCAGAAAGTACAAGTAATCCACAATATAGCCATTAGGAATATATACCATCTACCATGGTATACACATGTCGAAGATATATACTCAAAGACACAAGTACTTCCTTGTACGGTATCTGCCAAAACATAGCATTACAACTACCACATGACAAATTATTCAACAATCATCACACTTCAACATTAAACCAGCTTTTAATTCCGATACACACCACCACAAAAAAGATCACACAAAAAAATACACGTATAGATATTTACTATACTTTTAATTTTTAAAAAAGATCATTCAGTTTCGGTGGCTATTTTGGCCTCAAATCCAAAATTCAGTTTTGTATGAAACAGGCCCCAGAGCCGTTCCCCTTAACCCACACAGATAAATATGCAATTAATTCCTTACTGAAAAAGAAGCGTTTCACAAATACATTGCCAGGTGTTTTATTGTATTTGCTTTATTTTTATTTAGAAGTAAATTATTTAAAAATTCCTTTGTAATCACCAGTTTATTATGTCATTTAAATACAGGGAAAACACTATATTATTGTAAAAACCTCAAATACTAGAGAATTTTAATTATTTTCCAACTAAATCGGTTTTACCGATAATAAAACATTCATCACTCTGTGGAAACGTCAGATTCACCCAGTCTAAATCGGATTTACTTATTTATTATTTTAAACACCCGTCCAAATTAGAATTGGGTGCTAGTAAATAAAATCATATAAATAAGTCGTCGCAATGTGGATTAACCGCATTTTTAAAATGGCCTTGAACGCCGAAACAGCTCTCACAATAATAAAAACTAAAATACTATAATAACATTATTAAATTTGATTTACATAATATTTAAAAAACGGAGTTCTACGAATTAAACAGAAAAACAATGAATATAGTATCTCAGTTCAGACAGGTTGAATTAACTATAATGCTTTATACCTACGTATAAAAACATACTTCCAGTGTTTTGTTGGTTTTGAAGAGAGTGGTATCTTACCTATTGTATTTACTTCGTCCACTTGCGACAAGACTGGAGGGGACTTGGCCAAGATTAATGGACCGTGAGTTTGTTCTCTCCGTATGGATCTGCAAGAAACACTAGAAGAAAACACGATTTGTTTTCAGTCTCTGAGCGAGTTGACTCACTTTGAGAACTCCACTGATTGCGAATAGTTCCGATTGTTTTTCTTTGGATACATCAGGATTCATTTCTAAAGAGCTTTATATTTCTGTGAAAGGGTGTTGCACAAATACATTGCCAGATCTGATGTTTTATTTTATTTTTATTTATTAAATGATTTTAAAATTACTTTGTAATCACCACTGTATTAATATTTACATATCAACATGTTTCGAAAGCGAAGCTTTCCAAACAAGTAATATACAGAATACTAAAAAATATTAATGTCAATTATAGACAAATGATAAACATAGAACACAAAATTGATTAAAGTATGTAATAATTAATCAAAAATGTTAAAAACAAATTATTATAAAGCATTGAAGTATGTACACAAGTATGTATTAGAAATCATTTTTTTTAATAGATAGCTGTTTTTAAAAAATATTACTTCATTAATTATATTTAAATGATTATTAACACTTTTTCTGATTTCTAAAATTTCAAATTAGTCTAAATGTAAACCGGTTGTATTTGTATGAAAAAATTTTAAACCTACATTTTTATCAAAAGAATGATGATTGGTTTCCAAAACATTTATTTAATTCTATACCTTCTTTATTAAATGGGAATTGTGTTCCACAAAAAACCACCCACGGGAAACTCCAGCAATACGACTTAAGTGTTTTCATGTGATATTGTCGTTTTGAGATATTACTTTACATCGATCATTATTTATTACATATTTAAAAGAAGAAGGTTTGTCTGGTTGAATATTTTCAAAATGGAAAACACAAGTAATTGCGTAATTAAGATAGATACGTTTGGAAATAAAATAAAATTTTAAAATGAACGTTTATTTGTTTAGAGATAGGAGTAGTTCGGGTACACATCGGTTAGTTATGTATTCAGGTTGCCAATATGTACCTGCTGGCAAACTACAAAAGTAGTTTACAAGATTTTAAATATTAATAAAAGTTGTTTTTGCATTTTTTGCATTTTTGAATCTCATATTCTAAAAAGTCCAAAAAATATCTTCTCCAACAAAGGGTCATCAGTGCTCATTAATACAACCTTTTATTCCTATCAAGCCCTGCTTTCATAAATACACTTGCATGGCAAAAAAATATATTTCCTCCATAACTCGAATGAGACTAGGTCATACATACCTCTTGTCTTAGTATACGAGACGTATAGGCCCGCACAAGGGAGTGTAAATATTTAGGCACCGGCATACAGGTATGCATCACTATTGTGATTCGTTAGACCTCCTGATAAAAGAGTTTGGTAGTTTCCAAGTGGGGATGTCGTCGTCCGGAGCGTACTTGATTTGTAGCACCGGCGGGTGGTGTCAGCTGTCATGTGAGCGAGATTTACTGCGTATATACATCCAAGGTCGGGCCGGCCGCTGCAAGCTCGTGAGTAGGTTGAGTGGCTATCGGGCTCGGGTTGCGGCATATCCGAGGATGGCATTCGGGTCGGACTGGTCACCGCAAGCTCATGTGTAGGCTGGGTGGCTGTCGGGCTCGGGTTGCGGCATATCCGGGGACGGCATTCAAGTCCGGACCGGTTGCTGCAAGCTCGTGTGTAGGCTGGGTGGCTGTCGAGCTCAGGTTGCGGCATATCCGGAGATGGAATTCGGGTTGGACCGGTTGCTGCAAGCTCGTGGATAGGATGGGTGGCTATCGGGCACAGGTTTCAGCATATCCGGGGATGGCATTCGGATCAGACCGGTCGCCGCAAGCTCGGGTTTATCCGGGGACATTTAAATGATGGTCGTCGAGTTTCAAGGTGGAGGAGCGTCTCGGCTCGGATGTTGCTCGGGCAGATCCTCTGGCGGGAATGAATAACGTACCGCGCGGTATGGATTTTTATAGGCCAAACGTTGTGTATACGGAGAGGTATTTACGCAGGATTCAACTTGCACTTGTTGTTGTTATGACGATATTGTTTGTTTCGAGTAGGTGTTTATTCAAAGGTCATTCAACTGGCACGTGTTCTTTTGATGAAGTTGGCAGGTGTTCATACAGGTTTTAACTTGCACGTATTTTTTTTACGTCTTTATCTGTTTGAATCGGTTTGCCCTATATAGCCCGTTTGATACACTTAGTCATCACCAGATTCCACATAGTCAGCTTGCCTTACTGTGATTATGGGTCAGAGGATACTCTGGACCATAATTTCTTTAAGTATCCTATCAAA